>JAMKQA010025970.1:0-29471 GCA_024699735.1 Posidonia australis
AAATGTTTGTTCGTCTTGTACTATAAATTTAGTTATTCCTTCCTTAACTTCTTCTGTATTATATTTCCAATTAATTATACCACTAGATCCTACTTGTAATTTCGATTGTTTTAAATCTATGTTGTCATCTTTATTATGTCTGGGTATATATTTTTTTAAATGTCTAGATATATGACCTAAACCCCCTCCCCTAGGACATGTGTATGTGATATTACAATAATTACAGTAACAACTAGTTTGATCTACAATGTCTAATGTAGCATTGTCTCAAATCCAAGAACTTTGTTTCCTAGGTTTTTTAATAGTTGTGGACTGTGAAGTATGTGTTGAGGTAGACTAAGACTGATTTGACTCCATACTAGGAATATAGTTATGACTACCAACATTACTAATATTTTCCATTTTAATATAAAAAATAAATATAAAATAATACAACCCTTAACCCACAAAAATCAAAACCCAAAAATAGAGAAATTAGAAGTAAAGAATTTGTAGGATTTAGAAATAGAGAAATTTTGATGTTGCTCGCTCAACTGGTGTTGCGTGGAGACTAAAGAGTAGAAGACGAGATGGAATCCAAAACCAAACAACCTTCGCCTTGGGCTTGACATGGCCTACGGCCCACAACGGGCCTAGTCCGACCCTACCAGCGGAATCCAGGACCGGTCCAGTCCGATTTCGACCTCTATCCACGTTGCAACAACACGTCTAAGAAATATTCTCTACAACATGGGAGATGATCCAAGTTCAAGCTCGAACTTCTTAGAGATTATTACAGCACTAGCTACCATCTCAAGCTATCTTCAAAGAATAAAAAATAACAAAATAGATTAGATAGTAAACAGTATAAAGACAAGTATACTTGATAGCGGACACTCCATATCCTCCCTCAAACCCACCAATAAAAGCCTGAAAGATAATTGAATCAACAAAAAGTAAGAAGAAACACAAGCAGCTCACTAGATCATATTCGGCTCAAGAAAAGAGAAAATAAAAAAAAGATATACAGGAAGATCATTTCAGACTTTGATGAGAACCACCATGCCCTTCATCAGCACCGCTATCTTGCACCCGAGACATCGAAACATGGCAGCTTTCATCATGCATTCCAGCCTTGCTCAGCCCAGGAGGAACCTGTGATGCTGCATGAGTGCTCGAGCTCACCTGTTGCTCACAAACAAGGCTTGCTAATCCATTCTGCTTCAGATAGGTTTCCAACGGAAGGCTTGCAACCTGAAGAAGGCTCATCATACTCACACGAGACGATTCCACTTGCTGGTTCTCTTCTCGCACTGGATGGCAATTCAAGTCTATCTGCCCCTTGCCCATTTCAGCCCAAGGTGTCCCACTTTCAGATTCCAGTTCATCATTGGTGTCCAAAGGAATCATAGTTTTAAAGGAAGTATCTGCATCAATCTCGTTCTTCTTCAACCATTCACGCTTCTTACTGATCTCTGCTTCTTCACACTCAGACTGACGTTTCTTTTTCCGCAACATGAGTGTCTTGAACCGACGCTTAACGGTTATGCAAACATTGCATGTGCAGGTTCGCTTGTGCTTTGATCCTTTCCCACTAGGGGGCTGTATACACACAATGCAAGTGCACGCTGGGCGATGACGTGGGTGCTTTGTGGTGGCTACAATTGAGGATGTGCTGGGGCCATCCTCTCCAAGTAATGTAGAATTTGCAAGAGTATCAAGAGCAGATGACTCCCGTTGGGAAATTGGTGGTTTGTAAATTGCAGCAATCTTCCTTTTTCTGAAACCTGATTGAAATTGTTATTAGGAATTTATCAGGAATGGGCCACTGCCAAATAGTTTAAGCAGACGGTGTCCAATAAAGAAATATCATCAAACAAGACTCAGACTATTCAAGAAACAAACTAAACTTCTGTGGTTGATTGGATGACTCAATCATTATACAATTTTCTTCAATTTTTAAATTTAATCTATACACAGGTAAATGTTTCCATAGAGTGATTATTTATTTTTCAGCCTTGAATCACTTTGACTGAAGCATTAGATTGCCGACTGGGTGAGATTTAAGGAGCTTTTTTTATCCCACAAAAGGTCACTCTCTGTATTTTTTATCCTTGCATTTCTCTCATGGTTCCACCCATGTTCTGTCCATTACAGTTTCTCTGACACAAGCAGCGATTACATGCAGTAGATGACACCGATAACATCAGTATTTGAGGACAAATTAGTCTATCAGTGAACGTTAGTATGACAAAGTAGTAAAAAAATACAGCAGTATAGCAGTGCGGGAGAAACTAGTTGAATATCCATTGCAAGCTCATAATAGCAGTCCAAGAATTAAGCTAAAAACCTTTCAACATAACAAATAATTGATAAAGATCTAGAATATAATTTGTGCACCTGCACTCTGCTGGAGAAAACTTTGCAACACTTCTGGGTTCATTTCGTCTGGCACAGAACAAGAAGATCTGCAAACATTAAAGGATCAACTAGACTTAAACATTTGGTTTGTCATGGTTTAGGTGAGAGGCTCAATTTAGATGCATGTTTCAAAGAAAAACATGAGTTTGTAGACTTCTAAAGGAAGGCAAGCACATAGTCTGCAACCTCATAACGCAGGAAAAGAAGTCAGTGTATCCTATAAATGCTGCTATCAATCATTAAGTTAGAACATTCATCTGAATACGTGATGAAGGGATCTCCTACAACTTCAGTGACCTTTTCGGGTCCCATGTGTTGTCAGCACATGACCATTTTGAAGAAAGAACAACATCCATGGGCAATCTTCGCCATTTCGAGCAGTTATCACACTGAACCCATTGGTCATGACTCCTGAAAGGTCAATATCGTGTCATTCACCATTTGAAAAAAAAAAATACTATAACAACAGTGTGAATTGAAATAGGTTTCAATATCATGTCATTCACCATTTGGAAAAAATTATTACTATAACAACAGAGTGAATCGAAATAGGTTTGATCCTGAAAACCGGTAAGCTTATAAGTTTAACTGCATTTCATATGATTGATTGCTACATACATATATAGATCCCTACCCAGATGTTCCGGGAGTGAAAATAGTCCTTTTTCCTAAAACTGGAGGCTCCTGTAAACAGTAAATAATATGTCAGTTGCAAAATTATAGTCCTATGGGCACATTGACATTCAATCCAGTTGAATAAATGATGATGTTGCACGCGGATAGAAATGATGAGATTGAGGATCAAGATTATGAAGGAAATTTGAGTTAGAAAAATGATAAATGCCTACTTCATGTGAAATATTTTGCTCGGCCCGGCTCAAGATGCCTGGCTCGAGCTGCACAACCTCGAGTCAATAGCTTAAAGACACCTTGACACTAGGCTTGAAGACTTAGTAGGAGCCAAGTCCGAGTGACAAAGTCCTAAGCGAACAGCTTAAAGACACCAAGACCAGTGGCCTAGAGAAGCCCTAAGCGAACAGCTTAAAGACGCCTGAGTGATCAACGAAGTCAAACCAACCAAGTGCCTAGCATACATGGTTCTAAATATCAATTATGTGTCGGACTTTGATCCGACAAAAATAGGAAACGTGTCGGACATTGGTGAAAATACGGTAAATTTACGGAAGTTCATGGAAATAATCAAAAAACTTCGAATTTTGCTTTGAAACTTTAAAATAACTTAAAGTAAACAGTAATCTACATTTAAGACTACTTAGATCAACTTTCTAGACATGTTTCGTAGTGAAATACGCTATATGGACTTAATATAAATATTTTGAAGCATAAATAATAGATAAAAATGCGTAATAAATGTTTAAAAATAAAAATACTCATAAAAGTTACCTCATATATGCTTAATATCAGAAAGAATGTATTGGTTCATCAATATTATGTTGTTATTCAGCTATGTTGTGGACATGATGAATTTGTTGTCGAATTTGAGATTCTCTCCACAATACATAATTGTTCCAAGACATATGACTATAATATATTTGATATTCCATAATATAACAATGATAATCTGATATTGACAGTTGAATCAAGAATCCCATTAGTAGATACTGTGCAATAAGTACTTGTTGAGGCTGCCGAGGGAAGTAATCTTGACTTAGAGGACCTTGATAAGGTTGTTGCTCATATTTTATTTGTGGTGGTACATAATTGAAGATGAAGCTCATATCCCATTCACTTTGTTGGCTTGAGATATAAGAAGATGAAGCTTTTATCCATCCATTTTCAGATGTATAATCTGATTGTTCAAAAAAACGATCTCCATAAGAACTATAGTCATAAGAGTCTGTAGGATCATGAATATTCAGATAATCAAATGACTCTAATAAACCTCCCCTAGTATGACTACTTCAAGAATTTGAATCTTGTGCTGTGTCTTCACGAGATTTTCTTTTATAATGATTCGATAAAGGATCAGGTCTTGATGTTTGTCGGGCTCCATGATGTTCATCCTGTGTGGCATGTGTGAATTCATCTTCTCTTGCGAATGGACTAAGTGACCTTTGACTTTGTCCTCGTAGGTCTCCAGTTTCAAGTTGAGTTGCATTTCTACTGTCACCACTTTCATCATCATCTAGTGGTCGTGAAGTATCATCTGTATCACTCTCATCACCTAAACCTGGAGTTCCACTACGAGAATATTCTGATGAACTGATGTATTCTTTAACATCAATGCTTATTTCAACAGTAATTCTTGAACTTGGTCTACCTTGTTTTTCATCTAGTACTGATTGTCTATTTTCTTGCAACCACTCTAGTATAGGATCCTCATTTTTGTCTTCATTGTATATATATGCCAAATCAATTGGGTCGAAGTGATCCTTATCTTCTTCTTCTCTGATATGTTTTATTCTCAGTCCCATGTTATAGTGTACAAATACAAGATCATTTAATCTTTGAGTTCTCAATCTCTTTCTTCTTTTTGTATAGATAAGATTAAATGTGCTCCAATTTCTTTCACATACTAAAGCTGAGACAGTTTGAGATAAAATCTTTATTGTAATTTTTTTAAAATTTGAAGTATCTGTCCCATTCAATATCTACCATTCACATGAAATATGATATTAGATTATTAATGTAGTACTCATATTGTGATGTAATGTTATGAAATAAAATAAATAATATACAAATCCTTACTTGTAGTCATCGAAGTACGACCACGAATCGCTTGAGGATCTCCAAATCCGAACATTTGTTTTTTAAAGTCTTTAATTTCATTCAACGCTTTTATTTGAATGTCTACATTTGACTCCAATTTCCTTATCATCAATCTCATAAAAGATAGTAAATCAATATGATTCCCGAGATCATGATCATGATCATAATGGTACTACAGGTTCAGATAGTATGCTACATTGATGAAGAAAAGTAATTAAACAACTAATTATAATGTAAATATAATTACAACAAAGATAAATATATATATTAAAATCTTCATGTAAAGGGTGAAGAAGCATGTTGGACTATCTTTCTTCGATAATCTTCAAGTATCCTTTGGATGATCTGTATGTTGTATCTTTCACAGCATTTTTCATCAACTTCATTGTCTTATATAAGAAATCAATTGTAGGTTTTTTATCACCATCTACCAAGCGAAGAACTTCTGAAACCGTCTTCATTATGCTTACTACCTTTCGAGTATCTTCCCAAAAAAACTGATTATTAATTAAAAAATTTATTTTTCTATCAATTGAAGTATCACTTTCATGATATTTATATCAGACTTGTGAATTAAACATGTACTTTAGTCTGTTCCTTTTATCAATCATCGATTGGAGAGTAATGTAATTTGTTGCAAATCGAGTAACCCTAGGTTGAATCAAGTCACCATCACAACACTCAAGTGACCTCATAAAGGTCAATAAGTAGGAGTGGTTGTAAAGAAAATTTGTTACAACATTTACTTCTTTAACAGTTTCTCCACCAGTTTTGTCTTACCAAAGTCCTTGAGTATCAAATCAATACAATGAGCAGCACATGGTCCAATAGATAGGATACTTCGACATAATTTTTTCACCGACTTTTTTGAAATTATTACCATTATCGGTGACAATCTGAATCACATTTGACGGTCCCACTTGTTTAATGACTTTCATTATTTGTTTATAGAGATATCTATGATCTCTGATAACTTCAGAAGCATCAATGGACTTTAATAAAATTGTACGACCATTACATTAGACCATGAAGTTGATAATTTATTTCCTAGTAGTGTTTGTCCAACTATCACACATAATAGTGATTCCATACGTTGATTATTGTCATTTCAAGCTGTCAATGTAGCTTTCTAATTTTTCTTTTTCTGATTTAAAATACTTGTTCATTATATCATAATCAATTGATGCTTTTACTCCTGTACCTTCTCTGACCGCTACATCCAATATATGTTGTAGATACGGTCCTTTTATAGTATTCGCTTGAATAGTATTAAAAAACATGTATTTGGCTAAAGCTTGACCAACTTTCACTTTGACATTTCCAAACATGCCTTTGATAATCTTCTGTTTCGACTTTTCAATTCTACATGTTGTTGAATCTAGATTGTCATACCTTTGACCGTATGTTCTAAACATTCCTGCAATGTCATTACCCTTATCCTTCTGTGCACTGCCACTGCCACTTCCATTTCCTCTAACAATTTCAAAACCATGGAATATCTGAATTTACTCTCTATGTTATTCTTCATTTCTTGACTCCATCATAGCTCTCCTATACAAGTCTCACTTATCTAGAGTTTGACAATCTAAAGGATACACTGTATCATCATCTGAATCTGACACAACAATTAGCTCACGCTCTCCTTCATTAAACAGAATATTCTTAAAATTTTCATTTCTTTTTGTCCTATCACTTTTCTTAGATTTTGTCTTTTAGTAACTCTCTCATCTGATCACGAACGACAGTTGAGCATGACTTACACCTACTGACATTACTGTATCCACCAACAAAATGTTGCTTCAATCTTATAATACCCCTACTCATCATTCTCTTTCCACAGTACTTGCATTCTATTTTCTATTTGTCGTTGTTGACAGCATGACCATGCAACCATCCTAGATCTTCAGATATAGCAACTCTCCTCATTGTCACTTCCATTATTTTGAGATATATCAGAACTCGACATTATGAAGACTGAAAATAAAAAATTAAATAAACTTAATTATATGGAAAAAATACTCAAGCATTAAAAATATGTTTCTTTATTTTTTAATTTTTTTTATGATTTTTTCAATTTTTTAGATATTTTATTTAATAATTTGTACATTTAATATTATTTCTGATTTTCTACAAAATTTCAAAAAATATTTGTATCTTTTCAACTTCTTACTATTTTCCTCATTCCTTTGCTTAAATTTGAAATATTTGAATATTTTTCAAAATTTTCAATATTATCCAAATTTTTTAATTATTTGCAAAATATTCTCAATTTTTGTTTTCTTTTTAAGTTATAAATATTTTACTGATTTTTAGTGATTTTATAGAATTTTTAAGTTAGATTTTACCTTTATTAGATTAGATTTATCATGTTTAGGTTAGATCTATCATGTTATTAACATTAAAATACAAAAAATAACATAAAAAATAAAATAAAATACAAAAGTATAAAAACAAAACATGAAACCATATAGGTATACAAAAGATGATGAATATAAAAGCAAATAAATATAAAAGATGAATATAAAGACAGATACATAAAACATAACATTAAGGAAAACGAAAACGCACGGGATAGATAAACAAAACTCGCACCCTTTCTTTGTTCACATACAGGAGGCGTGTTGTGCAGAGGGCACAAGAGGTGACACTACGACGGATCCTACAGAGGCTTGCAGGTTGAGGACAGTGGGTGGCCGCACTTGCACAATCGCACAGCAGCACGAGACTCGCACAAGCTGTGGAGGGCACGGGAAGTGACGGATCCCACACGAGAATTGGGTGGAGGGCACGGGAGGGAACGAGTGGACTCTGTAGAGGCACAGAGGGCACGATCGGTAGAGGAAGCTGGAGGCAAAGGCGGCACAGGACCGAAGGGACTCGCACAGGCTGTCGTTTCGTTCGTATTGGTATTTGAAGGTAAGAGTGTCGATCGATACATGTTTTTATAGTGCTGAAATTTCTACCTTTCTCTCAACATGCACGACACGCACGACACGCCACCAACACACTCATGGACATACAGTAAACGAAGATATTCTTCCATATGTCATTTCTCTCATTTGAAACCCCGATATGTGTCGACGAAATTTCGCCGACACATTTCGATGTTACGAACACTGCTAGCATAATCTCCAACACTAGGGCTAACCAAGCACCCAACACGAGTATCCTTCAATAGAGCCCACCAATCACCATGCCTGAGCAATCACCTGGGTAATGTTGGTGGCACACACTAATGCCCCAAAGTCTTTAGGTGCCTTGCTTCGATAGTGCGCCAGACAGTATGGCAAGGCCTAACATTTGTTGAACCATCAATTGAGTCAGACCAAGGTCATTATATTTGTATAGGTTGATAGCCAATAATTTAAACCGATTCAATCCCTTCTTATTCAATACTACAACTCTCTGTGAAAATCACATATACATATGTTTTTCTATGACAGTAACAAACACATAAATCACTACACGTCAAGCTACTTAACATCATCAATAAAGAAGTAAATTTATCATCAATCATTCAAACAAGAAGATGCAAGTCACCTTTTTTGTTTGTAGATTGAGATGAACCTTCCATTCCACCAGTTCAACCATTTGGTTCAACCAATTTGAAATGGTTCATGATGATTTTTGAATGTTGCTAGTATTTGCATGGCTTCCATGGAAACTGGGTTGAATGAACCAACCCAGTTTGGTTTTCAAAACATAGACTAGAACACTAATGACCTAGATAGAAGCCAGGCACAAAATGATAATAAATTAAGAAATGAAATTTTCAGAAAGTGTATGCAACACAGAAGATTGCAACAAGACAAATAAATGATAGATATCCAAAACATCGTCCCTTTTTTTCCCATCATATAGATGTGATCTTGAGGACCAAATGATCCAAAAATTATATAAAATTTTAGGAGTATACACCCACCCACCAACTTGAAAGTTAAATCCTTTTAAAAAGAATGACAAAAAACAATTTTAACATAGAAGCATATTGAACATTCAATGGTAAAAGCAGAAGTAGGGTGTATGTATCCCAAAAGGACAATAGCCCATGAAATATGCAACAACATCCTACTCATGACAACTGAAAAAGGTGGATTAAACATTATCCTATCTCATTCAAAAAAAGGGAAGTTCATGTCACTATTTCAAGAAACCAAACCTACTTCGAAATTCTAGACTCTGAATGAAAGACAGGGAACTGAGATATCAGGCAATGCATTCATGCTGTATTCTAATGGCAATTGAGGATAAAAAGAAGTAAGAAGATAATTACAATTACATGATAACCGAACAAATGGAATAAAAATAATTTGCCACTAGTTTGAGAATCAAATTCTTACGATAAACTTCTATCCTGGGAAGCCCAAAACTGATAAATAGAGAGATGAGGTAAAATTAAAATTACATGGGCTGATTAGACTAATTTAAGGAAAAACAGTTGTACAACTAAAGAACAATCCAAAATCACATGATTATGAAAAAAAGAATAGCATAAGATAGCTTGGTGAAAAAGCATGCCTAGATATGAGATTAAGACTTGATGCCTACATATGAGTTCGTCATAGCCATGATCTGTGAATCATAGGTAATCCGGATTTCATATAGAAAGATTACTGATGGGTACACCCAAACATATAATGTATATCCTGGAATGCCATTTTCTTTTCTTCCATCTTGTTTTTTAAATTCTGCAATCAATCTTCAAGAAAATCATAGATTTTAGCTTCACTTACTTCATATTCTTCAAATTCATGATCATCAATCACAACAATGCTAGGTTTCGCAGTAGGTGGTGGACATAACAAGTCTTGCACCTCTTCCCATGTCATTTTCAATTCTAGGGCATCTTCATTACCAATATGCAACCTCTTGCTTTTGGAACTAATATTACAGCCTCTTCTCTTTTCTGGAACTTGCGGTGATTGCATCTGGAATTCCTCTATTGACCGGTCACCTTGTATATTTATCTTATTCCAGCTATTAAATCGAGAAAAATCATTGCATGGGAGATCTGCACTTCCCTTAGGTGATTGAAGAAGTCCAGGGTGACTGCTTACTATAGGTAGTTTGTCAGCAACTCCTGAAAGATAACTTTCACTGCAAAGTGTAACATTAGCAATAGTAGTAATTTGTGAATCCTGCATCAAGTGGACAATTCAGAAAACAACAAAAATTAGTTTTAAAGTTAAAATAAGCGTAAATTGAAGAAGAAATAGTGTAATGCACAATATTGTAAAGAAGATAGCAAGTTTACACATAATCTGAAACTTGCTTGTATTTTGTTATTATCTTCCATCAACATCACTAAAGCAACTATCAACTTAACTAACATTTTATGATAAAATAACAAGTAAAGGAGCTTCCAACCTGTAGAGGCACAGAATTTGTTGCCTTTCGAAATCCCATAACAAGTTTTCCTTCCGGATCTATTCGACTAAAAGTCACTACAATGAAAACACACAAAGGTAAAGAATAAATTAAGTACAGCCTTCCATGGCTTCAAGATAATAAAAAAAACAGAGTGCTACACTTAAATTCCCACTGGAAAGGGTTAAGCAACATATCCATTCTGGAAAGGAATTTCAAGCCATGATGTGAAGGAAATAATTGAAAAGAACTGCAGCAAGCAATAATGGAAAGGAAGTATGCAAAATACAAGGCATGCTATTGTTAGCTTAACTAGAATCTTCTGTTGTGATGATTTGTTGGATAAAAGCCCTTCACTAAACTAGAATCGCTGAGAGTTTGTTTCATGGGAGAAACTGTAAGAATAGTTAACGATTCTCAGAGTTATGTCATAAACAGTATAATATATTATAACATTGTGGATAAAATCAGCAGTGCCGTATATTTAAGGTAGCATTTGTTTGGCCCAACTCTCAACTCTCGTAAGGCAGGAGTTCACACTGTTGTGGCTCCTAGCTTTTTCTTAAACAATGGTGAACTCTTATGAGAGTTTGGAAGTTGTGTTTGCCAAATCAAAATTTCATGAACTCTTTGAAGCATGATTTGCCATGCATGTCCCTCGACGAGATGTCTTTCTCAGAAAAGGACGATGGCAACAAATGAGGGTCATCTCTCTTTTGCCTCAACAAATGCGCCTCCTCCATTTCTCCTCTCGCGTGTTAGATCTCTACTAGCGTTTCTCCAGGGTGTCTCCACTATACCTCTCCGTGAATTTTATCATCGAAGAAAGTTTCCGTCTATTCTGTCTCTCTTTCTTCGTGACTAGGTGAGCTCCACATTTCTCTTTCTCCTCTCGCAGTAGATACTATAGGGTTTTTTTTCTGGCATTCACAATGAAGGTTTTTTTATTGCATTAGGGGATTTTAAGTAAGATTTCTATTACATTATGCTACCTATGTGTTAGATTTGGCAAGTTCGAGTGCAATCTGTGTTTCTCCAATGCTCCTATTTCTACTGCATTTTCATTTAATTGTTTTGTTCTACAGATGTAGATCCTTATTGTTGGGATTCTAGGGTTTAAAGGGTTACTCTCCATTCACTCATTTAAGGTTTTTCATGCATGCATTTGGGGGTTTCACGGTGCTTACCTAATGTGTAGTTGCTTGCAGTTTTTCTACAGTTGCCACGATAATCTCCTGATATCTTTTGTGCTTAAGCCATAAGGTCTACTATGTTCGTGCTTTGTGCTTTGTGCTTTGTAAATGTAATGTGTTATATGCTTCTTACTGTAGAAAAATCACAAGACACATCTTGTCATGGATTTACTCATTTAAACAAAATTCAAGAAGGAATCCCTTGGTGTATGCTTTTTTATGCAGAGGGTATAGCTTTAGTGGATGAATTTAGAGTAGAGATAAGCTAGAAAAATGGAGAATAGTTAAGATAGTAGATTCATAAGTTGCCATAAGCCTACAATTGAACAATGGAATCATAGTTGATATCTACCTTTTTATCAACAAAATTTATCTACTTTTTTATAATCAACTAGTTTTATTTGTTTTACTCTATTCTTTCACTAGCTATAAGTTGATCATATGCAAATCTAGATGTAAGACAATCTATTCATAGTTGATGTTTACCTTTTTTATTTTCACCCTTTTATCATTAATTGGCTTTGGTTGGTCTTGCAAGTTGAAATATTTTTACTTTGTATTTTTTTGAAACATTTTTAACTATAGATTAGAATCTAACTCATTTAACTATTATCTATTGATATTTTTGCGGTTAAGTCGTCCCAATTGTGAGTAGTCACAATCAACATTTGCTACTAACTTGACATGTGAATACGAATAAATGAAGATGTAGGATGTTAGATTTTTGAATTACCATGAAAGTACAATTGAATGGTCTAAGCATGGTAGATTTCTACCTTTTTATCATCAACTAGGCTTTGATTGGTTCTTGCAAGTTGCAATATTTTTTACTTTGTTTTCTAAAATATTTCTAGCTGCAGATTACTTGATTACCATTACCTCTAGTATTTGGTTTCTAGTCTCGCATCCTCTATGCTTACCTGTTGTGTAGCTACATGTATTTTGTTGGTGCTTACCCGATGTGTAGCTACTTTTCATGTTTGTGGTTTTTCTATGGTTGCCACAATAATCTCCTGGTATCTTTTGTACTTGGGCTATAAGATCTACTGTGTTCGTGCTTTGTGCTTTGTGAATGTAATGTACCATATGCTTCCTATTGTAGAAAAATCCCAATACACATCTTGTCATGGATGAACACATTTAAAAAAAATCAAGAAGAGATCCCTTGGTGTATGCCTTTTTTGCAAATTGTAGACACCCCATATGCTTGTAATTAGACCTTAAACCCTAAAACTAACCTAAATCAAATTCAAAATATTAAACTTAACTCAAAACTTAATTCAAAACCCTAGAATTGATTCAAAACCTTAAAATTAATTCAAAACCTAATTCAGAACCCTAAATTCAACTCTAAACCCTAAATCAAACCCTAAACCTAATTCAAAATCCTAACTTAAACCTTAAATCAAACCCTAAACCTTAAATCAAACCCTAAACTCTAAGTCAAACCCTAAATACCCTAAACCCTAATTTTAAACCCTAGCAACCTATAACAACTTACCACTCCACCATAACAACCTATAACAATCTCTAACCACCTAAACAAACTTAACCAATTCCTACCTTCATCATAACAACTTATAACAACATGTAACCACCAAAACAAACCTAAATGTTTTCCACCTTCATCATAACAACCTATAACAATTTGTGACAACTTCTAACAATCTCTAAATAACCATAACAAACTATTTTAACAACCTTAGTCATTTGCAAGCTTATAAATACTTCCCATTTGTAAAGGAAAAAAAGAGGAAAAGGAGAAAAAAAAACTTAAAAAAATTGAGAGGAGAGCTACCAAGGTATTTTCTCTCAACCAGAGTAACCAGGGAGGTTTCAAATCAGAAGGGAAGCTCGGAGAGAGAAAAAATTCAAGATCAGGCAGCTCCGACCATCTCTTCGACAAGCTCCGGCGACCTCCTCCACTATCAACTCAGATAAGCCACTGATCAGAGCCCATTTCTTTTTCATTTCTTCCCTTGGGTCTTCCTCTACCTCCTTGGAGTCGTTCTAGTAGAGGAAGGAGGTTCTCTGGCCAGGATTTTGAATCTGGTCGGTCGTCGGGCTATTTTCCGGCGAAACTAGGTGAGGAAAGGATTCACAGGACAGTTCAAGGTCCCCGAGGGTGTGGTGTAGTCAGGATTCTTCCCCTCGTGCTTTTCCACCTAATGGAGCGCTACGACGACCTCTCTAGAGGCCATCGAAAGCCACTCGTCGGAATCAAGCTCCGTCACCGTCGCTGTGGAAGACGATGAACAGCAAACGCAATCCGACGTTCCACGCTTCGCAACAATCAGCAGACTCCTGGGAAATCTTCCACAGCACACCCCCAAACCTTTAGAGCCACTAGGACCTGGAATTGTGCCCCGATTCTCCCCTACGATCGCCGTCGTCAGATCACCACTGGAGCTCGATCAGGAGGAGAAGGGGTGGCGTACTTCTGACCTTTGAGGGGCGGAAAATCATCCACTCCGCTCTCCTAAGCCTCCAGTAGCCTTGGACCACCGCGTCACAGCCTTTAGTAGCCCTTTCTTCTCCGTCACCGTCGTCGGAGTCGCAACGCCGGTGAGTGAGGTGGGGAGGAGACCTGGGCCATTTGGAGCCCAATCCAAACCATTGGATCTTCCTTTCTTTCTTTTCTCTTGCTCACAGTGTGCTTGGATGCAAGATCGGGAATCGGAGAGGCCTAGGATCATGTCCTAGTCACCGTCGTCGGTGAGATGCTATCGCTGGCGACCGTCGGGTTTGTTTTAAAACCACTTTTTTGAATAAACCCCTGATCTTTTCTTTTTCTTATAAATAGGTCCTTAGTTGTTGCATTTAGGTCTCTGCATTAGTTTTTTAAAATCTTTTTAATAACATTTGTTTTGAAAAATTACAGAAGAACCCCTGTAAGTCTTTATTAATGTTTTCCAGCTTAAAATTTTGACATAAACCCTTTGATTAAATTTTCATTCACTTTAAGACTAACAGTTTGCAGAAAAAGTCCTAAACTTTATTTAAATAATTCTGAATGCATGTTTTCCTATCAAAATTGCAAATTAAACCCTGAATATTCAAATATTTACACAGATGTATTCCAAAATTGCATTTTTAACCCTAAATTTCACTGATTTCACACTCAATGCATATTTTCTAGGGAGAAATTGCATAACAGTCCCTGAACTTCCTATGTTTGAATAGTTCATTATTTTACACTTTTAATCCTGAATTTCTTCAAAATTGCATTAAATACATGTTTTACTGACAAAATTGCATATTGAACCTTAGGAATCTTGAATTTAGCCAAAAATATATAATTTTGCACATTTGACCCTAAATTTCTTCAAAATTACACAAATTGTGTTTTCCTATGTATTTTTGTTGATTTAACCACAAGATTTCAACCTTCATTTAGAATTTGAAAATTTTACACAAAAGTCCCTAAAAATTACATATTTTACTTACATATGCATTTTGAATATTTTGTTCTTCTTTTTTATGCATACTTTTTCATGCCTTTTTCCTTGCATCATGTGCACTTCCTAATTCATTTCAAATTTGGTTTTCGAATCATTTCCTGAGTTTCTTCCGACTTTCGTAACTTTGATTTGATTTGAATTTCCGTCGCCCAAGGTCGTACATTAATAGGCTTGACAATGCCGACATGGACCCGAGCGAGGATTATTCTCTCATTTGGCTTTCTCAGATTTCTTACATTTTCGTTGTTTTACGATATACTTTCCAAGTATTCTTGATTTTTATGATTTTCTTCATTACCCACGGACATACAGTAAAGTAGCATTTTCCATACCTACATTTGTCCCTCGGATTATCATTTGTTTTCTTTTATTCACTTCTTCTCTTTGATTTGGCATGTTTTCCAATTATATTAGACATGTGCATTTAGAGTAGGCAAACATACACACAATAGATCATTAATAAGCAGGAAACCTAGAAAGATCAAATTCCTCAGACGTATGTGAGTGTCTAACCCCTTTCCCATGAGTAATAAGAATCCTAAGCATTTCTCAGGCCTGCAATAGTCAAGTGTTGCATCCATTAGGCACGGAACATGCATATGATTTCTTTTAGTTTTTTCTCTGTGTTTGATTTTCCTCGTCTTTCCATTAAAAGACTAGGTGGCGACTCCTTTCTTTATCTTTTTCTTATCTTTCCTTGGTGTTTCTGAGCCCAGTCTTCTTCTCCGGATTCACCATCTTTGCTGTGACTGTATCGGGACTCCCTGTGTGCTTCCACACACCTAGGAGAGTCGTGCAGGGTTTCATCGGCATGGTCACACAAATAGTATAGCTTTAGTGGATGAATTTAGAGTAGAGATAAGCTAGAAAATAGAGAATAGTGAAGATAGTAGATTCCTGAGTTGCCATAAACTCACAATCAAACATAGGAATCGTAGTTGATATCTACCTTTTTATCATCAAAATTTATTTACTTTTTTATAGTCAGCTAGTTTTAATTGTTTTACTCTGTTCTTTCAAATATTTCTAGCTATAAGTTGGTCATATGCAAATCTAAATGTAAGACAATCTATTTATAGTTGATGTTTACCTTTTTAATTTTCATCCTTTTATCATCAACTGGCTTTGGTTGGTTTTGCAAGTTGAAATATTTTTACTCTGTATTTTTTTAAAAAAATTTAACTATAGATTAGAATCTAACCCATTTAGTTGTTATCTATTAATATTTTTTCGTTTAAGGTGTCCCAATTGTGAATTGTGACAATCAACATTTGCTAGTAACTTGACATGTAAATACGAATAAATGAAGATGTAGGATGTTAGATTTATGAATTACCATGAAATTACAGTTGAATGGTATAAGCATAGTAGATATCTACCTTTTTATCATCGACTAGGCTTTGATTGGTTCTTGCAAGTTACAATATTTTTTACTTTATTTTCTAAAATATTTCTAGTTGTAGATTACTTTATTGTCATTACCTTTACCTCTAGTATTTGGTTTCTAGTTTCGCATCCTTTATGGTTGCATAGAATTTCGTTGGGTATTTTCTATATTTTGGTGTGAAGGTCCAGAAGGTGATGGTTTTTGGAACAGTTTTATGGTCTTTTCTTTGCTTCATTGTTTACTTGCACTCTTTTCTGTTAGAAAATATGAGGCTAAATTTACACATTAGAACTCCATGCAAGTAGAGACCTTGTGACATACAAACAAAGCACACAGACCTTGTGACATTTAGACCTTCAAACAAAAATATAGAATATACAGTTAAAGCTTACATAGAATGTAATGACAAAAAATTTGATGAAAAGCAAAGAAAAAGACCATGAAGCTGTTCCAAAAACCATCACTTTTTGGACCTTCACACCAAAATATAGAAAATACTCAACGAAATTCAATACAAGCATAAAGGATGTGAGATCAAAAACCAAATGCCAGAGGTAATGGCAATAAAGTAATCTGTAACTAGAAATATTTTAGACAACAAAGTAAAAAATATTAGAACTTGCAAGAACCAATCAAAACCTAGTTGATGATAAAAAGGTAGATATCTACTATGCTTATACCATTTGTTAGAGGTGAAAAAGATAAGGGAAAAGTGTATTCTATTGTGTCTGTGTAAGTACATATATATAGGATATATTAGGCATCCTAGACTAAATGAATATCCAATAATCCGATTACTTAAAGTACTTAATCCACACATACATATATATCTTTAACACTCCTCCTCAAGCTGTAACATATATATCAACCATACCCAGTTTATTACATAAAGACTGGAAAACACCAACACTTAATCCCTTTGTAAAGATATCAACTAACTGCTCTGATGACTAGATGTAAGGTAGTCACGACACCTTTCATCACTAGGTCTCTTACAATAATCTCATGAAATGTGAGATTATTTACAATAAAAATGGCAATCCGATTATCACAATGCATCGATAAAGGCTGCTCATCATTGAAACCAAGCTCCATTAAGAGTGATTTAATCCACATCATCTCACAAGTTGTCTGAATTATAGATCTATACTCTACCTCAGCACCAGATCTTCACACAATATTCTGTTCTTTACTACACCATATGACCAGATTCTCTCTTACATAAGTATAGAAACCAGATGTTGATTTCTTATCTCCTTGGTCTCCTACATATCCTAAATCTGAGTAAGCTATAATCTTCACGTGACCATTTCTTCTAGAAACTACGCCTCTACTTAGAACACCTTTGACATAAGATAGAACACATAGAGCTCTAGTCTAATGTACTATCTTAGACTCATACATAAATTGACTCAATAAACTGATTGCATATAAAATATCTGGCCGAGTCATTGTCAAATATATAAACTTCTCAATCAATCGTCTGTACTAATTAGGATTCTCTAATAAATTTGAACTGGTGTCCCAGAAGGCCGATGTCTATTCAATTTGAACACTCTGAGGCTTGTATCCCAGAAGACTTGTTTCCTGTAAAAGATTTAGGATATACTTCCTCTGAGACAGTGACATCTTCCCATTTGCATAGACAAACTTAATATCAAGAAAATACTGTGGTTTTTCCATATCTTTGGTGACAAAATGATCCTTCATATGTTCTTTAATGTCTACAATCTCCTTTTTATCACTTCCTGTCATCAAGATATCATCCACATATACTGTCAGAATAACATATCCACAAGTAATTTTCCTGTAGAACACCGAGTGATCAACAACACACATCTGAAAATTACCAGCTATAGCTACTTGACTGAACTTCTCAAATAATGTTTGAGGACTCTGTTTTAAGCCATAGATTGCTTTCCTCGGTCTACACACTCTATTCTCTCCTAAGCAACATAACCTGGAGGTTGCTCTATAAGTACAAACTCAGTTAGATCACCATATAAGAAGACATTTTTTACATCTAACTGACACAAATTCCAAAAGTTGTTGATAGCAATAGACAGTATAACTCTGATGGAATTAAAACAAGTGATCGTAGAGAAAGTCTCGACATAATCAATACCATATGTCTGAGTGAATCTACGAGCAACCAATCTGACTTTATATCTATCTATACTTCCATCTGCTTTGTACTTGATAGTATAGACCCATCTACAGATAACCATTGTAACTCCGACAATGTAGGTCACCAACTACCAAGTGCCATGATTAGTCAAAGCAGCAATCTCCTCATTCATCGCAGCCTTTCAGTGAGGAAGTGATAATGCCTCTTGATGATTCTTGGGAATAGACTCAACCGAAAGGGATAAAGCAAAACTATGAAAACAAGGATGAACAGAATCATGACACAAAATTTGAGATAGAGTGAGCAATAGAATAGGTATCTTTACGAAGAACAATAGGAAGATCAGAAGAACTGAAGGACGGATTTGCATTTACAGAGAAGGTCGATTCAGTTGTGAGAGACACTGGTGTGGGCTACTATCATCTGTATACCTGCAAGAGACGAGAGACATGTGTAGGCACAATTTAAGTTCTTGGTGAGTCTATATCCTAAGGCTCAACAAAAGATGAAAGGAGGATAGACTCAACTGAAGGTGTAGACTCATCAGAGTAGCGCATGGCCTTAAAAAAGATGACATCAGCAGACACATGATATCGTCGAGTAGGAGATTGAAAACAGCGATAACCCTTTTATGTTCTGGAATATCTCACAAAAATACACTTGATGAATTTAAGAGACAGTTTATCTAGACGAGGAGAGAGGTCCTTAACAAAGACCACATACCTAAAGACACGAGAGGTTAAAGAAAACAACGTTGTATTAGGTTTAAGACGACAAAGTGGGACCTCATCCCCAAGAGAAGTAGAAGGTATTCAATTAATGAGGTAAGTGATAATAAATACAACATCAGACTACAAAGATTTTGAAACGTCCATATGAAGTATAATAGTACGAGTAATACCCAATATATGTTTATGTTTATGCTCGACAATCCCATTTTGTTGTGAAATGTGGAGACACGAGGTCTAATGTATAATTCCTAATGAAGTACAATAAGATGTACCTTTGAATTGAACAAATTCTAAGGCATTATCAGTACATAAATATTTTGAAGTAATATCAAACAAATTTTTTATTTCTGTAAAAAAGGTTTTGAAAACATCATAGATATGATCACAGTCTTTAAGTAAATATATCCAAGACACTTACGAAAAATCATCAATAAAAATTATATAATATCTATGACCATACACTAATGGAACTCTAAACAAACCCTAGACATCAGAGTGGACTAACTCAAACATATTAGGACTCGATACAAGACGTAAATGTCTAAAATAAACATGATGGTACTTACCTAACTGACACGACTAACAATCAAAATAAGATACAAAACTCCAATGTAAGGCCTATTGTAGCTTCTAATGAGATGGGTGACCTAATCGAACATGCCACAATGAAGAAGGCTCAGATGTGGATGTCAAAGACATAAGTCTTCAAGATACATCATCACTATTTTCTTATTCACGATCCAAAATAATCCTCCTTTCTGTTTGTAAATCCTAAAAAATGTAATGAAAAGGAAAAAAAAAATGACATAATAGCGTAATTATTTAATAATGGCACTAATTGACAGAAGATTAACAGAAAATCAGACACAAAAAAGACATTTTCAAGAGAAAGTTATGAAGAAACTTGCACAGTTCCTTCACTTGAGACAGAACAAGATCGACAATTAACAATTGTTACATATCGAATATCAAAAAATTGAGACAAATGAGTAAATAAATTTCTTGTACCTAACATATAAGAGGAGACACTAGAATCAATGATCCAAGATAAGTCCTTAGATGTAAGGAGAGCACTAGTACCTGAGGAGCTTATTTGTGTAGCAATAGCAAAGGAGTCAGTAACCTTTAGCTGTAAGAACTGTTCATAGTTAGCCTGAGACACAGTAAGAGTTTGCTCATCGTTAATCGAAGCCACAAGTGGTGACTCTATACTAATATGTGTTGTTGGTGGTCTGCCAATCAGATCCTAATATCGATCTACTCGATGTCCCAGCTGTCTATAGTGTGAGCATTTTAGACGTTCGCCGATGTCTGACTTACCACGACCCCCACCCTTGTAACCACCACATCCACGTCTCCTCGTAGCTGCCATAGCTGATGATTCGAGAATCGAGGTAGAAGTTCCTGTAGAAATTTGTAACATCTTGGCGAAAGCAGTCTATAAGTTAGGAACATTATCAACACCTAAAATCTATCCTCGAATATGTGAACTACGATCAGAATTCAAGCTGAATAGATAGATAGTCACTGCAAGTTCCTTGCGATATCTCTTCATCTGACTGACATCGTCGATAAAAAGTCGATATATTTCAAGTTCATCAAGCAAAATACGTAGAAGAGTGAAATCCTCTAGTATAGTTCGTTTACCCTAATGAAGTATGAATAACTACTCATAGACCTCGAAAACCCGAGAGATGTTCTTCTCGTGTCCATACGTGAGTCGACATGTATCTCAAATCTTTTTAGCTGACCGTAGTAACATAACACCACGTACAACTGAAAGTTCCATACTGTTTCCCAATCATGACACAATAGCTACATCATCGACACATCAATCCTCATAGACGGCATCTTTACTGTCTGGAGAAGGGTGTGTAAGGTGCTTTAACTTCGAATGGACAATTATAAAGGTCTCGAAGCTCTGTGACTAGAGAAGATAATTCGTGCCATTTAATTTCTCAAAGGTGCTACGAGATGCTTTACCAACGACTCTCGAGATACCATGTTAGAGTAAAGAAGAAACAACACACAAGAAGTGAATTGAACTGCTCACTAACACGTGTAGATAGAATGTATCCACACACAAATGGATACGAGAGACTAAAGACGGCCTAAACCACGGCCTGATGTGCCGTATTACCACACGAAAGGGGTTGGACTGCCCCTACACCTGGATAGGAGATGACTGGAGGGCTCACCGGCAGTTGGACATGCATCGGAAAAGCCTGGAGTGGCCGACAGTGGCTGGTGGCTGGCTTGAAGGGGTCTGACAGCTAGCCAGAAGGGACAGGATGGGAGAGCCAGCTATGTTGTGGCCAATGGAGGCCCTAGCAGGGATTGTTGGTGCCGATGGAGGGCTGTGGTCTGACTAGCAGTTGCTACAATGGTGGTCGGTGGCTGGAGGAGGGGGTGATGGCTGCCTAGGGTTTCATCTTAGACTCTGATATCATGTTAGAGGTGAAAAAGATAAGAAAAAAGTGTATTCTATTGCTTCTATGTAAGTACATATATATAGGATATATTAGACATCCTAGACTAAATTGATATTTAATAACCCGATTATCCATGGTACTTAACTCACACACACACACATATATATATATCTTTAACACCATTCAACTGCAATTTCATGGTAATTCAGAAATCAACCATCCTACATCTTCATTTATTCGCATTCACATGTCATGTTACTAGCAAATGTTGAATATCACAAGTTCACAACTTACAACTAGGACAACTCAACCACAAAAATATCAACAGGTAACAGCTAAAAGGGCTAGATTCTAAATTATAGTTAAAAATATTTTTAAAAAAAATACAGAGTAAAAATATTTCAACTTTCAAGAACCAACACCAAAGCTAGTTGATGATAAAGGGGTGAAGATAAGAAGGTAAGCATCAACCATGAAGAGATCATCCCACATCTAGATTTGAATATGACCAACCTATAGCTAAAAATATTTGAAAGAATAGAGTAAAACAATTAAAATTAGTTGATTATAAAAGAAGTAGATAAATTTTGAAAATAAAAAGGTAGATATCAACTACTATACCATTGTTCAATTGTGGACTTATGGCAATTCTGGAATTCACTATTTTAACTATTCTTCATTTTTCTAGGTTATCTTTACTCTAAATTCATCCATTAAAGCTATATTACCTGCAAAAAAGCATACACCAAGGGATCTCTTCTTGATTTTTTTTTAATAAGTCCATTTATGACAAGATGTATCTTATGGTTTTCTAAAATAGGAAGCATGAGCACATTACATTCACAAAACACAAAGCATGAACACAGTAGATCATATAGTTCAAGCAAAAAGGAGTTCAGCAGATTATCATAGCAACATTAGAAAAACCACAAGCACCACAAGAAACAACACATCAAGTAAGCATTAGCAAAATACATGAGCAACAATACATCATGAAACCCCTATTTGCATGCGTGAAAAATCCTAAACAAGTGAATGGAAAGCAACCCCTTAAACCCTAAACCCAAGCAATGGAGTCCACATTCGTGGAACAAAACAATTAAATGGAAATACAGTAGAAATAGGAGCATTGGAGAAACACAAATCACACTTGAGCTAACGATATCCAACATAGAGGTAGCACAATGCAATAGAAATCCTACTTAAACCCCCATAATGTAATAAAAAAAACCCTAATTGTGAATGTCAAAAAAAAAAATCCTATAACATCTATTGCAAGAGGAGAAACGTTGGAGAAACATGAAACTCACTTAATCACAAAGGAGGAGAGATTGAATAAACGGAAAATTTCTTCGATGGTAGAACTCACCTAGAGGCACAGTGGAAACATGCTGGAGAAATGCAAGCAAAGATTTAGCATATGAGAGGAGAAATGGAAGAAACGTATTTATTGAGGTAGAAGAGAGATGACCCTCATTGGTTGCCATCACCCTCCCCTAAGCAGAGCATCCTGTCAAGGGATATGCCTAGCAAATCATACTTTAGAGAGCTCATGAAATTTTAATTTGGCAAACACAACTTTCAAACTCTTATAAGAGCTCACCACTATTAAAGAGAAAGTTAAGAGTGACTATAATGTGAACTCTTATCTCACAAGAGCTCGGAGTTGGGCCAAACAAATGCTACCATAATATTATGTCGTGTAACTTGAAAAAACTTCATGTTATCAACTGAAGGGCAAAATAACGTGGTTAAGATGTCAGCATACAGACCAGGCGACTTAAATAAAGAATGCCTTCCATTTAAACCTTTGATATTGAGAGGAATCTGATTTATGATTCATAAAACCAGGTCATAAGTAGCTCAACTTTCTGTCTATATTTAGCAGAAAATTAACAGCTTTAATGAATATCATTGATAATCATGGTTTTAAATATTCGGACTTCGATAAGTTGAAAAATAGACATGTGTCAGGAAATATCAGTATGTCAGAATTGTGTCGGTGGAAACACGGTAAAAAAAAATTATATTTGTTCAGAAAACTTCCATTTCGATATCGTGTCGGAATTATGTCGGTAAATTGAAAATAAGACATCGGAGAAATTTCGACGACATGCGTAGACATTTAGTACCATGCTAATAATGCAGAAATGTACAATAAATTCTAACACTAACTCTTATGAGCACGTAAATATTTAAGACCACAAATTTGTCCTCATCGCAAATTCAGCCTTCACAAAATGGGATAAGCTGAGCTAATTAACCTAAATTTAATGAGATTCGAGTGTGGGTATTTGTGATATCTCTATTGTTTTAAGGATCTCAGCTGGTTTCATTCCAACACCACTAGCAAGATATGTACAGTTGGTAAAATATGATTTTATTTATTCTTTTAACAGAAGAAGAACCTATATACTGCCTCTTTAGAAACAATCACCTGTATACTCACAATAACAAATTAGTTATACTCTAAGAATATATACATCAAGTCAAACAAGATACTAACCTGTGTCACCAGCTTGCAATTGCATGGAATGTATGCATGGAGTAACACCCTCCAACACATACATTCTACTGTTGTTATTTGGCCAGAATCTGAATTGAAAGATCCAGTCTTTTCCTTTTGCATCTTGAATCTTTAATGGAAGACCTTCAGGTTGTGAAATAGGAGGAAAATATGCCTGCAGATATTTGCAGCCATACAATGAAACTTTTAAAGAACTACCATAGAACTAATGCTCATCAAGCAATAGAACCACTACCCACTAGTAAAGTTTTGAAACATAGAGTGATGAGTATAACCTAATCATGTTGTGATACCCTCCAACACATACATTGCTGGGGTTGAAAAGTATGTACAACCTAATCATGTTGTGCAGATATAGTCACTGATTGAGCACAATGTGGAGGATTAAGAATTAGATTTGCAAAAAATTTAGGTTAACAAAAATGACACATGTTTCATACTCTCACAAGAATGTGGCTCTTAAACCTTCTCTCTTAAAAATGTTAGTCATAGGGAACAAAACGACTAGGAGGAGAAAACATGAAACTTGAGTCCATATTAGTAACAAGATTTAGTTCAACTAGCATATTGTTTTAGTTTGTGACCATCATTTACAAGTCAAAAGAAAAGAAAATTATAAATCCATCAACAATAAATTGCACTTGATATAAACTTGAAACATAATGGTGTTCACTTACTTCAGCACATGCTTTCGGCAGCACCAAACGTCCAATTCGACCTGCATCACTAGCACTCAGGACCTTCTCAAATAACGGCACAATTGTGGAGTTTGGACTTTATGATAGGGATTAAGGAAAATTAGTTACGTGAAGAGACAAGTGAAACATGGTTAAAAAAATCAACATCAATTTCGAAATCACAATCACTAAAAACAAAATTGAACTAGTTGAGGATACTCTCCAGATATTTGTCGCAACTCCTGATCTGTAATTCTCGGCCAATAGCGAGGAAGCAATTGATTTCGCCCTTTTCCTTCACAAGGTGGTCTTGCTACACGAAGATTTGGAAGCATATCCCTTGATGTTTCTGAACCATTGCCATTAGTTATCCTTGGCAGTTTAGGAAGAAGATTACAGGACTTTTGCATTTGTAGGAAAGAAGATTTTGCTTTGTTAGTTTCCCTTTCTTCAGCAAGTCCCTTTGATACTGGAATAGAAAATTTTGGAATAACCGTGTTGTAGCAAGCTTCTACCACATTGTTTGGGTTGCAAGTCCCTAAGCTGATATCAAGACATGTTTGGGTCAATGACTGATGCATCCCTTTATCTATTATATATGTCTTACTATCATCATATTTGGAAATTCCAGAAGGTCCTTGATGCACTTGATTCATATTTAAAAATATTTTATTTCCTGCATCCCCAATTGAAAGCATGACTGCCTCATGCTTGATGTTCCCAAATAATCCATTGCTGCTACTTCGACCACTACACTCAATAGGTTTCCTCATGTCCATGATATCTTTATTTATAGCACTAGCATCCATATTAGGATCAGCTGCAAGCAAGTGGGATTGGTAAACATAACCAACTGTGGCCTCATCAAAACCATTTTCTTTCTCATTTTCTGGACATTTATTAGATGATTCACGGAGAATTCCGGTTGGAATCTGTCCACAAGTGTCATATATATTCAAAAGTTAGCGTATGTTGGTAATATAATTTGGTTAATTGTCAAGAAAAAGGAATATATTTCACAAGCTTCAGATCAAAGTCAAGTTTGAAGGTGTCCAGATGGTAATTTTTCTACCTTTATGATTAGGTTAAAAGGATGGATTTAGCTTCAAAAGATATATTTTGTTGCTTGACATTATGCTTCTATACTTCGAATTAGCATACATATCAAAGTGGATGTTCTTACAATAATTAAGATCATATGAAAGAATACAAATGATTTGACAAGTGTAAATTTCTTAGTAGTAAATAGTAAGTAATACAAATGAGATCGCACATACCTAATTAGATGAAAAGGCAACATACAACAACAAAAAGGTGTATTCTGTAAAATATTCAAGATAATCAATGCGTACCTGACTACTTATTTTAACTTATAAAGCTTACAAAAGCATAATAGTGAAAATTTTGTATTGTATCGTAAAAGATATGTTAATATGAATGGTCTTACAGTAGAAAGTTCTGAATTCTTCATACAACCAATACATTGCACTCCCCCACCATCAAGTAGTTCTACAAAGGATCTTGAAGCAATGCACCCACAATGAAGTTGCTGCAAATACAAGTTTTTATCAGATTTGCCAACAAGCAATGTAGTAAAAGAAAAACAAAATGAGTTCTTTTTTCAATTCTAACTTACCTTACCACAAGAATTACATTCCCTCCATCCAGTTTCTTTTATGTGAAACATATTGCAAAAATCTAATTGCTCATATGCCGTGCTAAATCAATGGGAAAGGAAATAAATGAAAAAAAACATAGGTGTTAGTAACAACTTCTACACTAAGAAAATCACAACATTTCAACTAACAAATTAATTTTCCTTACCAAAATTATTTCAAAGGTTATAATACAGTTAAACATAAACTTGAATTAATGTATTGGTTAAGTTATACAAGAACCATATGGAAACGTGTAATGAAACCCTTAGCGCTAAGACGATTAAAAAGTCTTGCCACATCCGAACTGACATTAATAGATGGCATTTTAATGGTGAAAAATACATGCTT
The DNA here is from genome assembly GCA_024699735.1 of Posidonia australis. Taxonomy (NCBI): domain Eukaryota; kingdom Viridiplantae; phylum Streptophyta; class Magnoliopsida; order Alismatales; family Posidoniaceae; genus Posidonia; species Posidonia australis. The sequence goes on from JAMKQA010025970.1 coordinate 27,040, forward strand.
TAACATTGATAGATGGCATTTTAATGCTGAAGAATACATCCTTTAACATTGATAGACGGCATTTTAATGCTAAAGAATACATGCTTTAACATTGATACAAGGCATTTTAATGCTGAAGAATACATGCTTTAACATTGATACAAGGCATTTTAATGCTGAAGAATACATGCTTTAACATTGATAGATGGCATTTTAATGGTGAAAAATACATACTTAGATAGAAGACCTAATCAATAGATAGCATTTTGATTATTATATTTGTTATATTTAAAAAGATTGGTCTTATTCAATATGGTATATTATATCTCATTTGCATTCTTTTAGTTTAAGGTGCATTCCCCTGTATGACAGCCATAAAGAATTTATTCCTTGTAATATGGTACATCACTACCCTTTATACTCTGCTTTTGTTAAAGAGATGAAAAGGAGAGAGAACTCTTGAGGATTCTAGAGGACAAGACAAGAAATAGAGTGAAGCTACCAACAAAGAATAAATTGCAGAGACTCCTCTCAACGAGTACAATAATGATTCGTATAAACTAAGTAATATGCAAAAGCACCATCGGAAGTCAAGATGTTGATGATTAGAAAGATATGATCGATAAAGTCAACCCAAATCTAATCAAGTGTGGATTCTTTTTTTAAGAGGAAATTCATTTTATGTTAACTGGTCTCTAATTCTAGAGGTAGGCTTCTGCTACTACTAGAAAAATAAATCTAGTTAGTCTAAAATTAAGCACAACAAGTACTCATGAAAAATGAAGCCCATAGACCAAAAACATATAAACAAACTAATCAAAATGGAAATCCCTACAAAACCCAGTAAAAACTAAAAACGACCAAACACTACTAACTGGTGCTAAAAATCAGGACAAGTATTTGAAATAAGAGAAACATTACATTAGCAATCGACAGATGATAATGCCGTAAGATTAACAAAGGATCAAATATAAAGGGTTGCAGATAAATAAATAAGTACCCGCAAGCATGGCAGAGGATGACGAATCCACCTGATCTCAAACCCCATCCCTTCTTCACCTCCCCTTTCACTATCCTCGCCCTGCAGGCAACATTCATACAGCACATGTGCTCCTCCATGGACCCAATATCCCCACCAATCCCCACTACTCAGAATCCACCAAAATAACAACTACTACTACTTCTCCCAAAACAGAATAAACATCCACCCAATCAAAAAATGGGGAAAAAAAAACAACAAAAAACCAAAGACCCACTTCAAAAAACGACACCTAGAACAATATTTGGAAAGAAAGGTGGAACCTTTTCTCATTTTCCTCATAGACCCAGACGACCCATTTCGTCAACGACCACCTTCGGCGTTTGGGCGGAGGAGGCCGAGATCGTGGTGAGCAGTTGTGGGTATTGGCGATCGGTGAAAGGAAAATGACGTCGTGGTGGTGGGTAAGGTTGGCGTGTGAGGACGTCAACAAGAGATGACGAATATAAAAGAAAGGAAAGCACGACAAATTCAGAGGCACAGAAAGAGAGAGAGGAAGGAGGAGGAGAGGGGGCGTATGGATGCAGAGACTGGAGAGAGAAGGAGAGAGAGTTGTAGAGAGACAGAGAGAGTGTGTGAGAGTTGTAGAGAGAGAAGGAGACAGGCGGACAGAGACAGTCGTGATCAGAGAAATGCATGCACGACAGCAACAGGTAGCTTATTAGTAGTCCTTAAACAAGCCTTCTTCACCCTCCCATCACCAGCACAAACTTTCTCACTCTGCAACTCTCTCTCTCTCTCTCTCTCTCTCTCTCTCTCTCTCTCCCCCCATCACCATCACCACCAGCAGTGGACGCAATAGAGAGCGACGGAACGGCAGAACAGGAATAATTGCTTCTGTTGTTAATCAATTTTTTTCATTGTTAATAAATTTATTAATGAGTTTAGTACGTTTTAGCGGCGTGGTTTGGGTTTGGGAATGTCGAACCGTTGTTCGATTTGTTCTTTCATCGTCGGGGAAAAAGATCCTGGCCGTGCAATGTGGATGAAGGGATAGAGTTGGCCGCACGATTGGTGTTTGTTAATTGTCATGAGTTCATTAAATATAGATTACATCTTTTTATCCCCCAGCGTAACGTTGGCAACAACTCCTGTCTCGGTTTTGACCTTGGAATTTTCAAATCATTCAACTTTGCTATCGTGACAATAATTTTGGATAAGGTTTTTTATTTTCCCTCCACACTCACGTATCTCGTTGTCTACAACCAACCACCTGAGGAGGTGGTAAAAACTGCGAGTAGCTGCAGCGTAGACCTGTCAATTGGGTCGTGTCGTGTACTTATCGTGTCAGACTTATCGTGTTATCGTGTCTATCCTTTTTTTATCAATATTTCTTGTATTGTGGAAAAATTATACTTGATTACTAACAATACAATAATTTTAAACATATATAAAATATATTTGTATTCAATTT
>JAMKQA010025971.1:0-12967 GCA_024699735.1 Posidonia australis
GGAGGTGTTCAAATCCCCTTCCTTCAACCATTGGATTCTGGATTTTTGCCTCCAGTACACCTCTTGTTCTTTAAGAAGATCAAGATGTTCTAACCTCAAGGTCTTTTTTTGAGCCCAATTAATATTATCAGAATATTCAGCTTGGCTATCCATATCCTGAATTTGAGCTTCTATAATTCTGAGTCTTCTAGCTCTAATAGCCTTAATAGGGGCAATCCATTGCTTAAGAAATACTTTCAAATTCTTCAGTTTAAAACTAAACTCAGAAACAGGAGAGATCATAGAAAGATGATGACCATTCTGCCACCAGTACTCCTTGATTACTTGTTCAAATTCTTCATAAGAGAACCAGGATTTATAGAATCTGAAGGGGGAGCCCCAATTAGGGGCCAAGGTATTAACCAGGATTGGAATGTGATCCGAAATAATCCTGGCTTTGCCAGAGCACATTGCATCAGGGAATTTCCCTGACCATCCTGGGGAAACTAAAAATCGATCAAGCTTAACTAAAGTTGGATTATCTTGAAAGTTTGACCAGGTGAAGGAAAAATTGTTTGGGGAAAGATCAATCAGAGAATTCTGATCAATGAATCCATTGAATCTATCCATATGAGTAGTGCTATTAATGTGGAGGGAATGCTCACTAGGAAACCTAATTACATTAAAGTCACCCCCCAAAAGCCATGTGTTATTAACAAGTGTACTGATATGGTGTAATTCTTCAATGAAGATTGGTTTCAGGCTATGGTCACAAGGGCCATAAACTCCAGTGAGCCACCATACCAGGTTAGAATCTAAACTTTCAAAGTTAATAGAAAGGCTGAAACAGGAAGGAATGCATCTGATAGCCTTAAAAAGCCTGCTATCCCATCCAATAAGTATACCCCTTGAGGCACCTATAGAGGAGACCGAAGACCAAGCATTTATTTTTTTTCCCTCCTAGAAGCCTTAAAAAGCCTTCAGAGTACTCTTCCTTCTTAATTTCACTGACAATAATGATATCACATTTATTAGAGATAATAAATTCTTTTAATTCTCTCCTCTTATGCCCAGACCCCAAGCCTCTAATATTCCATGCTGCTATAATCATAAAAAAATTAATGAGCTAAACAGAAGGTCCCATCTAGTCATAAGATGCAGTAGGATCTTCTAAATTAACATACTCCTTACCCTGATCCTTCCTGACTAGATTGAAGAAGGCAATAGATTCTTCTTTTGAGGACAATGAAATACCAATGTTCTCACAAAATGATTGAAAATGGTCATAGGAGTCCCATCTCAAAGGATCCACTTGGTTAATCTCAGAGTTACCAGGAAAAATCATATTGCAAGCATTTAAATCAAGGGAACTATTAGAGGCAGAGCAATGACTAAAATCATTATCATATTCAAAAAATGTATGAAGAGCATTACCTGGTGCATGCACAGGTGTAGGAGGCCTTGAGGAAGGCTTTTCAGAGGTGGTAGCACCCAGATCCTCTTAGTCCAGATAATCATATATTGCCATAATTTTTTTGAATTTTGCCAGAGAAAGATTTCTGGCCTTTATCTCTGTTTCCACCAAGGTGGAAGCAGCATTGGGGTTGTCAGCAGTTGTACTTTGAGGGGGAGGGATAGGGGTACTAACCAGGGAAGGAGAAGTTGCTAATGTAGTTCCAGGAGCAGAAGGGGTGGGAAGAATCCCAGCAGAGAAATAAGTAGAAGGTTGAGGGGGAGGGGGGTGTGAAAGTAGATCTCATCCATACATTTTTCCCAGATTTGTGTTGAGTTTTGGGTGTAGAGGGGTTCTTTCCACTGTTTGTACCTTACCAACCTTTGTTGCTTTTAAAGGGTTTCCTAACAGGTTGCAGGTTCCTGGAAGTGGAGGGCTGAGATGTTTGCTTGGACCATGCCGGGAAGGACTTTTGTGAGGGGGGGAAGAGGGGCATAGGTCCCAACTGAGCTTGTATTTAATCCGGTAAACTGTTTTCCCATATGTAAAAAATCTGACATCTGGGATTTCCTTACCAGGAAATATCTTGATCCTTATCCTGGAAAAACCCAAAAATTTGACTCTGTCTATGGATAGATCTACTTCCAACAAGTCTGAAAAATCAGAAACTAGTCTGTGAAATACTTCTGTGCACCATAGGTGATGGGGGATTCCTTCCAACCGAATCCAGGTCCCCTCCTCCTTCAAGGAAAGGACAGCATTGGAACTAGGCGTCCAATGAACAAACGAGGCAGAGAGAGATTGGAGGGAGGAACCAAAGCGGCTTAGTATATCATTTTTGATCTTAATAGATGGAAATTTTAATAAAAAATTCCCAGAAGAGAAGTCTGAAACCTCTACTTTGACATGTAGAGGCTAGTTATTAAGAATGTGCTGCGAAAGGGTGTCGGAAGAGAGAAGTGAGGAGTGATCAGTGACAATAGCACAGTGAGAATAATGTATCGTGAGGTCACAGGAGGCATCAGAGGGGTAGATAATAATGGGGTTTTGAAGTGAGAAACCAGCCATAGTAGAGTGAGATCTGGGCTCCTGAATGAAATTGCAAACAACTATAGAATGAGTAGATGCTTTACATCTATAACAATCACCCATAAATCTACAGTTGCTCTTAACATGACCACGCAAACCACACTTAAAACAACGTCCATTATCATGACAGAAGCGTACCAGAGAGGAAGGCACTTTTTTCTTCTTCTCCACTAGCGTCCACTCGGGAGAACCAGCCTCAGAGATGGTATCAAATGAGTTCTCAATAGAGGAGGAGGAGAGAAGAGCGGCAAAACGCGAGCCACCACAGAGGTTCTCAGTCTCACCAGAAAAGTGGTTAGAGGAAATCTCTGTCGCAGAGATTTCTGACAAAAAACGGCGAAATAATAATATTATCTGGGGAAGAGGGGAAGTTTCCATTCCCGGGCAGAGGAGCCACCTCAGCATTAATGCCAGAAAAGACAGGAGAAGAGCAGGGGGCAGAGATGTTAAGCACGTCGTCTGACGCGCGAATAACCGGGGGTCCCACCGAATCAACAGGCGGAGAAAAAACATACGAATTATCGTAATTAGTCTTGGAATTACCATAAAAACCCCCAACATTACATTTATATATATTAATCACCTCATTAAAATCAGGGGGAGAATACCGAGAATACCCCCACACGGAGCACGAGGCGTCAGAGAAACCTGGCTTCTCTATCACGCAGCTCCTAGAGCCAGGAGCCCCGCTCCAACGGCTCACCAGCGGGAAAATCGCTGGTGCCAAGGGAGAAAAAACAAGATCTAAACTAACAGATGATAGAAAATCTGAACGGATTGTTCCAAGGGGTCGAGAAAAAAAATCCCCAAATCGGATCTAGAAACTAAAATCATACCATCCACAACAATAGTAGTAGGAAATCCATGTGCAGAAGAAGAAAAATGCTCAAATATCACCGAACCATAAGTAGCAAAAATACCCGAGCCCAATGAGCAAGAAACCACCGAGTACAGCTAGATCAGCGACAAATATTTGCTAAAATACAAACAATCCACAGTAATATCCATTGCAACCTTGGAATAGAGTCTTAAACTTGAAATAGGGCCGTATTTAATCAACAAAACACCAGATCCAGACGATCGGGGATCATCCAAGGAGGATCTACCCCAAAGGGGCCCAGGTGGAGAAGGGGAAGCTTTCCTCCGACCACAGGAGTCAGATCGGAGTTCTGGAAGAGAAGAAGAAGCTTTCCTCTTCCGACTTCCCTGAACAGGGGCTGTCGGAGAAGAAGGGGAGGAAGATATTACCAACCGACAGCGCGCTTTGACGGACGAGGGGCTCGCAGAGAGAACCTCGACTACCAGTTCAGCCTTGCGCGAGCGGAGGTTATAGGGTGGAGGGATGGCGTCGCGGCGACCGAAGGGTTTGCGACGGCCAATCGCCATAGGATTTCCCAGAAGTTATTTGCACAGAGATAGGGCGTAGAGAAAAAACGTACTTTTTCGCGAGAGCTTGTGCACGACTTGTACTTTCTAAAATCTTAAGTACTTTATAGTTTGTAGCTCTTTCTTTTACATGAAAATCTAAAGAAGATTAATTCTCCGCTCTTCATGAATGGTGCCTACTACAACGAAAATATATCTTACTGCAATTGTATGCGGGGCAACCTTCCACGGTGGATGTCCTTTTTATTTTTGGTAAATGGTAATTTGAGGCTGGTCCTCATTAACATTAATATTTTATCCGAACTCATTCCTATTGGGTTTCGAACTGGGATTTGAAGTTTTTAATCACAACCTCTGGTCAACTAAGCTATTTCAGTTGGTTACCTTATACAGTGGATGTGTTTAAGCTTGCATTCTTCTTTTCTGCACTCCAGTACTCCAGTTTCCAACTGGCTACTAGTGCAGTGCCATGTCGGATATGATTTTCTGGTCAAGAATGGTGGAAAGTGAGGTGGGATTCGACGATGGACGTGGTCAGGCGTGGTGCAATGTACAGGCACATCGTGTGCAATGTGAGCTTTGCGGTTGCGTTTGATTTCATTTCTGACAGATTTTTCTTTTCCTGTCCGAGCCAGAGTCCCTCGTTTCTCACATCAGAAAATTTTAGGTAACTTTTCAAATTTTTTTTTTGATATCGTACATTTTCTCACATTGGAATCAGTAAAATCAAAATCCGTGCAACTATGAAACACAACGATCTCTGCTGGTTACAGAAAGTATTTAAATCGACGAACCGGGGTAGTAGAACTTTAGTGCACGCTGCTGACACCAAGGTCAATGGACCCACTAGGTAAGTTGTTGACTGGTGGATCAGATTGTGCAGGCAAGTAAACTTTGCTTTTGGTCCAAGCAGGAATCAGGATATGACCTTTGACCTTTCCGGCTTTCCCTCTCTGCCTTGCTTTAAAGACATGTCGTCCCATCACATGCCAACCAAAAGACCTTTGTCTCCCTCGTATCATTAGCAGTCGCAACCGACTGTCAGATGTAGAAATTGGTAGCTGAAGCAGACACATCCATCGATGTATAAGAACAGCATTGCAACCAGAGAGTTCTCTTCAACTATGCAGGGGATGGAGTTGCCTCGATGCACGTGGTTCTCCCATGGAAGGCCTCTTGCTCAAATGAGTATTCCATTCAGCTCAGCTTCCATCTGGGCTCTTCTGGAATGAGATGCTCATTGAGGCAAGATGCTTTGCTTGGGAAAACAATATAAGAGAGTAGCCAAGCCAAGCAGACGTTGGGAAAAAGGAAAAGAAGATCCACCTGTTAATTGTTTGGCAAGCATCCTGGTTTGTGGTTTTCATTGGCATATATAATAAGCTTCTTTCATTCTTGTAAAGTATCTCATTGAATCTGTTGCTGCTTACTTTTTCGCTAATGCTGCCGTAGGTGCACCACTCTCCGTCTCTCTCAAGTTTTCAATCTGCAGGTTTCTCGTGCTCCGCATCAACATATATGGTCGTTTTTGCTTCCTTCCGTGCCATCGTCAGTATGGGCGTCGACATGGCTCTCTGCTGGAGACATACGCCAATTTTTCAAGTCTTTCTACAGAGCGCCATTACCTGAATAACTTTTTCACCTAAACTTCAGGTAGAAAGTTGAATCACATGCTGATCGGTCTTTCCTCAGAAGCACTTATTAAGCACCTGCTTCAAACCCGTCCCTCCTTTCCTCTGCTTCATATATACATAAATTATAAGAGAAAGGCAAGTGGAGCACATGATAATCAGATGCCGTAATAGGTGATTGTTCCAAAAGTTGGATGCATGTAAAAAAAAAGGGCAAGTCCAAGGCCATTCTGCCATGTTGTGGTACCTTGATTCGAAAGGCATTTTTTATTTTATCAAAAGCCCAAAGCATGAAATTTGACTCTGAAGATGTTCACATTCATTCTCTTCCTATTGCAGTTTTGCGGTTTCCTTCATTCTTTAAGGAGCTTAATCGACTACGCGAAAAGCTTGTTTTAGAAAACGCTTGAAAACTTTTTCTTACGTGAGTTTATTACGTTAAGTGTTTATTGTCTGATAAGTAAGTATTTACAAATGATGTCTAATACATGAGTTTGTATGAAAATGTTTGTTTTTTGTTATCGGTTTAGAGAGGAGGGGAGGGGCGCGTGGCGAGTTTATAACATCTCCCAATCACTGCAAAATATTTCTACATGCTCCAAGATTCGAACCCGAGACCTGTGGCGAGTTTGAAGTTCTCCCAACCACTGTGACAATGAGGCATTATCGTTTGTATGAAAAAAGTTGATTGTAGCTTTTTAATTTGTATTAGGAGTTATTGGACAGTTTTAAAAAAAAACTAATGGATGTTACTTTTTGAAAAGTTTTGAGAGTTTTTTAATTTTCAATGATATATTTAGAACTTGATTTTAATTATAACATAAACCTAATAAAATTAAAATATGAAGTCCATTCCTCCCATACATTCCACTACCATAGTTGCTGGCGTCGACTAGAATCCAACGGGGAAGCCTAATGAGGTCGGTGATGATGATAGATTTTGCTGACTGCAGTGGCAATTGCAGCAGTCTCCAACAACGAACATCGGTGGCGACGATGGTCTTTGACGACAAATTCTAACGACGACAACGATGGCAGTGGATTTTAGCGACGGCAATGATGGTCTCCAGCGGTGGTAATGGATTATGGTAGTGGCAACAATGGTCGTTGGTGGCAAATTAAAACTGTGGTAGTAAATTTCGACAACGATAATGGTGGTTTCCAACGATGGTGAGCTTTGATTACAACGATAGTGGATTTCGACAACAGATTTCAATGACGATAGCAACGATGGACACCAACTGTGGCGGTGGTTGTTTAAGAGCAGTATAGTCTTTTAATTAGCTCATAAATATTTATTAAACATACAAATCAAATAAATTTTTCTTTACATCTATAAAAACTTCAAATAATATGATTTAACAAAAAATCAATTTTTTCTTAATAAACTACGTAAAAAGAAACGTTCCAAAATGTAACCTTCGTTTATGTTGAGATGCACTCATTGAGGCTTAAATCCGCCATGATGATTAGGACTAGGGAATGTTAGTTTAGCTCTCAACACCATGGGAGAGTGTGGTCGAATTGTAGCTCTATGCTGATGTTTTTAATCTCACATTGTTTAAAAAGATATACACTGTAGGATCTATCATTATGAAACTCTAAAACAATTGTTTACAAGAGTTGTACTAGTACGGTATGGATGACTATACGTGCGTACACGTGTATGCTGGATTGGGTCGGGCTCAAACTTTAAGGTTTGTAGAATGTCTCAAGTCTTGATTTCTTTTTCCACAAAAATTATATTGAGTAATTACTAATTAATATGAATTTAAAAACGTAGTCAAGGACAAACTCTCCTTCCTCTCCTTGTAACCCGTCAATGATCTTCTCAAAATAAATAGTGGAGTGAGTTTTGGGGAATGTTGATTTTTTTTTTTTTTTGCATAAAATTACATTAACTAATTACTAATTACTTTGAATTTAAAGATGCAATCGATAGTAATTTCTCTTTGTCCTCTTTGTAGCTGTCCACGATCTTTCCAAAGTAACATAATGAATTATTCTGAATCTTTGTTTGTGTGCTTTGACGAGACATGAATCAAATATACTTTTGCAATATTTCCAACACAGTGCGCGTGAGGTCCCTGGAGGACCCTACTCGCGTACTAGGCCAAGGGTTATGTGCGTCTCTCTTCACGTACTACAGGGCCAGGAAACAAACCAAAAGTATGGTGGGCATGCAAGGAGATCCAGAACTTTGTCCTCACCAGCAAGTAGATTTGAATTTGATATACGTTTTTCCATTTTGAAATAGTACAAAAATTGTGAGACTAAACTCCAACAATAACAACAATAAGATTCGAGTCTTGGTACAGGCTATCATACCACAACGCTCTAGCCAACTTCTTTCTCCAAGTCGGTTAATTTTATACATGTATCATATGTATAGAGAGCCTACTTACTGTGAACTACTATATGGTGTAGACCGCGATCAAGTTTGTATATATTCTCCGCCGATTAGCCTAAGCAGTAGTACATAAGAGAAAGGCCTTTCACTGCTTATGTTTGTTAAGAAACACGCACAAAGGGGTATTTATTATTTAATCTAAGAAAGCAGTACATGTACACTTCAGTAAAACAGTAAGAAACAATTCCTCGCCTCGTCGAAGGGAAAATCAAGAAAGCAAACACAAGCACGTGCAAAAACATAGAATTTACACGAATTAATGGTCTTAATTAATCTATTCCTCGGGGAGATCATTAGCTAAAACAGTAAGGATTATTATGGTGAGTTGCAGCTCGAATCCTAATAGATGCAGAATTTTAATTGAAAAAAATTAATCTCTAATAGGGGAAAAGAAGAAGAAGAAGAGGATCTTAATATAAGCGACTATAAATAGACAAATAAATAGATCTGACAAAATAGGCGATCAAGGTCTAGAAAACGAAGATATACTAGAAAAATGCTTGCTTGATATCTTCACTTATAGTTCCATGGATGAAAGAGACAAGCAGGGACTCGATCTTGAATGCATTAACGTAATATTACACATTTACAATTTTATTTTATGTATGTATAGGTCAACCTTCCAACTGCAATTGTACGTATCTCATACATACTAAGATAGCTGAATCAAGTAGATTGTAATCGACGAGTCTCTCTATCTCCAACCAACCAGTAATGTACGTAACATTAATGTTCCTTTCATTTGACACAGGATTCACCTGTAGATCAGTCTCTCTCATGGCCAACTTGCAACTCTCGTGATTTCAAAAGCTGCGAGTACTCCTCGTATATCTTGTCAAGCATGCTTTCTCCCACGGGGACTTCAGCATCTTTAGCATCGAGCCACGAGGTATCCAAACTCTCCAGTCTCACGTCTCCTACACCACAACGTTTGGTATCAGAACCACCGAAAGTACTGTTGTTGGCTCCCAGCATCAGCCTCACTGGCTTGGGGTGATGGATCTCGAATTTTTCCCTCTTTTTCCTCTGGGGTTTGGTGCCTCCCACGCGCATGTTCTTGCTGCCTGTGGTGCTGCCATGAGCACATGGGATTTTGCGATTTGGGTTCTCGAGTTTTTTGCTGAGATGACTGTTCCAGTAGTTCTTGATTTCGTTATCGGTACGACCTGGCAGTCTTCCGGCGATGAGAGACCATCTGTTTCCGAGCAATTTGTGGAGGCGAACGATGAGGTCTTCCTCATCAGAGCTGATGTTTCCACGCTTGATGTCGGGCCTCAGATAGTTCATCCATCTCAGTCTACAACTTTTTCCGCATCTAAGAAGTCCTAGAAGCACAGAATGTGTATATATGTGGTGCTTAATTCAACGCATGGGAATATTAAAATCCTGAATGAATATATATCATTCATAATAAACATCTAGATCGTATATAGATGTTGATTCAGGATGTTTAAAATATATTTAGATGAAAATTCATGTCAATCGAAAATTTCTAACTTTACTATATAACTTGCATGAATTCATTGATTTCTTATTAATCAACAAAAATATAATTTGATGAATACCTTATTTTTTAATATATAATTATCAAAATTACATGATTTTTGGATCATAAATATCATGAATGGATTTTAAGATATAATGATAAATTCACGGCTCATAGGTTTATTTTTATTTGAAATTTTTTATTCATCTTGGATACCTATCACTAAAATTTCAAAAATAATTGATATATTAAATCTATATATGATATAAATCTTATCTTGTGGTAAGAATTGTGAAAATGACATGGAGACTTAATTTATATAGGTTCATTTTAACTTTTTCCTATATTCCAACATGTTGACTACATTGATCTACAATGTAAATTCTCCAATTTTACACTAACTAATTATTCTTTTACCATTGATTAAGAACTAGTCATTTTTACGAAGTTTACTAAGATTAGATAAAATTGAGACTTCAAAGATTGTGGTCACTAAATTGCCACAAAATTTATCTAGTGTATTCCCAATATATTGTACTATAATTCTAGCTACACAGTAACGAGAAAAGTACTGAACAAGAGGAGAATGCTGATGTTTGAGCTAAAACACTAATCCAATCCCTTGCATAAAATGGACAAGAGACCTTCATTTTCCAATGAGCAAGGAAAAAAGAACAATAAAAATAAGCTTATTACTTCATGCAATTTGGACAAGAAAGGAGGGGAGAATTGAAAATGGAGATCAGGAGGGAATCGGAGGGAAAAAAGGAAGAAGATTACCTTCTTTCAGTCTTTTAAATCAGTTAGACAGGAATAAACCTGAGAGAATTATGAACTTGATAATTAGGTATAGGATTTCTTTTCTTGGCGTTTCATACAGGAGTAAATATTTTTATTTCCATTCCTAATCCCAAGCTAGTGGAGCATAAGCATTTCTTGCCATTCTCCTTCCAAGTCTCCATCCAATTAGCAGCCTTAAAAGAAATGCAAACTAAACAAGAAACTTCTTCAACACAGAAAAAAAATTGTCATGCACAGACCTGCCTTTTTGGGTACTGATCTCCAGAGCCCTTCTCCATGGGTCTGTATGTAGTTGGCAAGCAATGTGTCTTCTCTAGCAGTCCATGGTCCTCTGTGAAGGCCCACCTTTGAGCAGCAAGGAGCCCTTCCCATCCCTACTACACCTTCATGCGTGCACACTCTCTCCTTCAATGTATCACTTCAACGACAGGAAAAAAAAAGGGGAAGAAGAAGAAGAAGAAGAAGAAGAAGGAAGAAGAAAGAGTAGAAACCAGAATTTCGTGGGTACTGACGAGAGCAATGCAACCCATCCGTCCTCCGTCTCTTTTATATATATAACTCACACTAAGAACAGGCAAAATAAAGAAGTAAATGTACTTCGTTTTACTGAACGAGAATGGTAATTAAGATATGCTCATGTACACCATACGAAGGTAAAATGACGAGAACAAAACTACCAATATATACCACGCCAACGTGGTGAAATGGGAAAAAGCGCACATGGGATTAAGAGGATTGGATCCTGTATATGTAAGTCCCAACGACCTTTCTCTTAGAACTCGTAATACCATCTGCCCTTCTCCTCACATATGACCTTAATTTTAATTAATACAACTTGAAGTTTTTATACGTGTATGATGTGTGTATGTAAGTGGGCGCGTGACATACGTTATTTATGAGGAACATTATTCGTGTGCGTAAATTGTTTGTGTTTTTGTGTTATTTGGTTGCTTGTCTTTGTTCAGGACCATGTCAATTTGGTCCATGGGCCCTCGTCTGTTGGTCCGTAGTATTAGGTCTCATCTGACCGACTGACCGCCTTATCAAGTTACCTTAACTTCTATTTCTAAAAAAAAAAATACACGGCTGCTTGTTTATTTATATTTTTTTAATTTTTGTGGAAATTTAAATACAAAAGCATTTAATGTTATTGTTTGTTTCCTAAAGCATTTAATGCACTTACATCGGTCCCTGACCATAGGCCACAATCAATTATTAAGATATAATTTCAACCGGTCAGTTGGACCCATGAAAGACAATATGAATTGAATAAACGAGTGGTTCATCACCAACTCTTCTACTGTATTCTTCCTACTAGTCTCTCCAAGGCTCTCTAGTATTCTTCTTCTATGCCAAGTATGGTAGAATAGGTATTTAATTTCCAAAAGAGAAAGATTTAAAGAATTCTTATGTCGTAAGGTTTTGCTTCATTTAAAGTAGTTTAGAGAAATTTACTGAATTCCCATTAAATCTACTGTTTGATTCTTGTTTGATAGTTGAAGTAGGGATATAGATGGATCACACATGTTATGGATGTAGTATTACCATATTTGTATCAATTTTTCAATTATGGATACAAATAGACTTGACTATTGGATTGTGTCATGTACTTATCATGATGTATAAAAATATGTATATTATGGCTCAGTTTGGTAGAGTTTTAACTTCTAAATCCAAATGTAAAAACTAACTTTCGATAGAAGCTGTCATTCCTCAACTACTGGAAATGTAACGGAATCAAGGTTCTAAAAACTATATACTTCTGAGAAGTTGATAGTGTTTGATAGAGTTGTTGGACTATTGTAGCTTCTGAGAAGAAACTATATGCTCAAAAACTATTTAAAAATTTTAGACCCTATAAGTGGGTGCCAAACTCATGTAGCTAACGCTAAACACGAACATGACATGTTTATTTTTGTGTTTACATTACATGATTTGTTAAATACATGTTTAGTTCTATTACATTTTTTTAATGTAAAATGACTCAATTGACACAAGTACACGGTTAATACATGTTAATATATTTATTACATGATTACACGTTTAGTACATGACACGATTACAGGTTTCGTACATGATATAATTATACGTTTAATACACCTTTATACATTGATTTTTTTGATATCTTACAATGTAGGGATTGAATTTACCTAACAAAATTAAATAATTACTAATAAACTAATGTAGACACCCCGATTTTGCAGTCACTTGGCGGCAGGCTCCTTTGGAAGATGCTCTGGTTGCAACCATCACTCCTAACCCCTCTATAGAACCATAAGCCCACTTAGGCCCACAGAAGCACATTAGGCCCACACAAGCCCACTAGACCCACACTAGGCCAACACAAGCCCACTAGACCCACTCAAGCTCACTAGGCCCACACAAACCCACTAGGCCCACAAGGCCCACATAAGTCCACTATAAATTAATCCAAGCAAAAACCACTAGATTAAAACTAAAATAAACAAAATTCACCTAAATCCACATAAAACTTTAATTAATTAAGTAAAATCACTAATTTTAAAAAAAAAACAAAATTCACCTAAATCCACTTAAAATTCTAATTAATTAATTAAAACCTTAATTAAAATCAAAATCAAGCAAAATCCACTTAAAATCCAAATTAATCAAGTGAAAACCCTAATTAAAATCAAAATCAAGCAAAATCCACTTAAAAACATTTAAAATCCAAATTAATCAAGTGAAAACCTTAATTAAAGTCAAAACCAAAT
>JAMKQA010025972.1:0-17570 GCA_024699735.1 Posidonia australis
AATGTCTTTATCTAGCATAAACTTGCATGTTATTATCCTTTATCATGCCCACCTTGCATAATGTGTTGTCATGTAACCCTATGCTTTCTATATGATTTCAGCAACAGGGATCCTTACCCGCATTCTGGTTATTTCGTAGACTTGTCTTTGTTGTTTTTTGCATTTTTTTTCATGTATATGGTTTTCCTTGTCTTCCATAATAGATTAGGTGGCGACTCCCTTTATTTTGCTTTTTTCGACGTGATTTTGCCGACCGATTTCGCATTCTTTTGTGGAATCTCCTCGCCGGCATGGTTACACTGAGCGTCATCAGCTGTACGCCAAATTCTCCAAGTGTGAGTTCTGGCTGAGTGGAGTCATGTTCCTTGGCCATTTGATCTCTTGAGAAGGCATCTGAGTGGATCCTGCCAAGGTTGAGGCAGTGAGCGGTTGGGAGCGACTCAGGACTGTGTCGGAGATCCAAAGTTTCTTTGGTATGGTGGGCTATTATAGGAAATTTATTCGAGATTTCTCCTCCATAGTCGCGCCTTTGACAGAGTTGACCAGGAAGGGTGTTCCTTTTTGCTAGGACCAAAATTGTGAGGTGAGTTTCCAAGAGTTGAAGTCTCGTCTGGTTTCCGCTCCTGTGTTGACTCTGCCTTCAGGAAGTGGTGGCTTCACTGTATATAGTGATGCCAGTGGTGTTGGGTTAGGGTGTGTTCTGATGCAGCATGGCAATGTTATCGCATATGCTTCGCGCCAGCTAAAGGATCATGAGAAGAACTACCCAACCCACGATTTAGAGATGGTTGCCGTAGTATTCGCTCTTAAGCTCTGGCGACTCTATTTCTATGGGGAGCCATTTGAGGTCTTCACCGATCATTAGAGCTTGAAGTATATCTTCACGCAGAGGGACCTCATCCTGAGGTAGCGCCATTGGGTGGAGTATTTGAAGGACTATGATTTCAACTTGTCCTACCATCCCAGCAAGGCCAATGTGGTCATCGATGCCTTGAGTCGGCGTACGCATGCGATGGCAAGCCTGATGGTCAAGGAATGGACCATGTAGAAGGATCTGGTGAGCTGCAGGCCAAAGCGGCAAGCTTGGGGAATGGTTGGTGCTTGGGTGGCCATCTTGTCTGTTCGCCCTAAGCTGTTAGAGTTTATTGTCGCCTGTCAGCAACTGGATCTTTTTGTTCAGGTTGTGTTTGAGAAACTGGAGGTTGGTGGAGAGCCTCATTTCTCTTTTGGGGCTTATGGAGAGCTGAGGTATGATATACATCTGTATGTGCCCCAGCATGAGGAGACCAGGCAGAGGTTGTTGGATGAAGCGCATCGGTCTAGGTACACTATTCACCCTGGTAGTACAAAGATGTACCAAGACCTCAAGCTGAACTTTTGGTGGCTTAGCATGAAGAGAGGTGTTGCTGACCATGTGGCGCGGTGTACTACCTGCCAGTTGGTCAAGGCAGAGCACTAGAGACCTGGAGGGACCTTGCAGCTGTTGGATATTCCTGTGTGGAAGTAGGAGCATATCTCGATGGACTTCGTGACTGGTTTGTTGCGGACTCAGAGGAAGAACAATACCGTGTGGGTGATTGTGGATCAGCTAACCAAGTTTGCTCACTTCTTGGCCATTCAGGTGAAGCTTCCGATGCACGACTTAGTGGAGTTGTATGTATCCGAGGTGGTGAGGCTGCATGGTGTTTCGGTGTCCATCGTGTCGGATAGAGACACGAGGTTCACCTCATGGTTCTGGATAACTCTGCAGGAGGCCTTTGGCACCGTACTCAACTATAGCACAACATTTCATCCTCAATTGGATGGTCATACGGAGAGGACTATCCAGACGCTGGAGGATATGCTCAAAGCATGTACTTTAGACTTTCAAGGGAGCTGGGAGGACCATTTGCCGCTTATTGAGTTCGCCTACAACAATAGTTATCACTCGAGCATCAGGATGGCGTGTACGAAGCTTTGTACAGTAGGCCATGTAGATCGTCGGTTTGCTGAAGTCAGGTGGGCGAGCGTTAGTTGATTGGTCCTGAGCTTGTGCAGCTGTATGCGAACAAGGTGGATTTGATCCGTAGCAGGCTGTTGGCTACATAGAGTTGGCAGAAGAGCAATGTCGATAGGAGGCGGAGACCGCTGGAGTTTCTGGTGGGAGACTATGTGTTCCTGAAGGTGTCGCCGACCAATGGTGTCATGAGGTTCGGGAAGTGTGGCAAGCTGAGTCCTCGCTATATTGGCCCATACAAGATTATTCAGAGGATCGGTGAAGTTGCTTATCGATTGGATCAACCACCAGAGATATCGTCCGTGCACGACGTGTTCCATGTCTCCATGCTGAGGAAGTGTCTGGCCGACGCGTCTCATGTGATCCCACTTCAGCCAGAAGGTATAGACACCCTAATTTTGAGGTGGCTCGTGGAGAGACTCTCCAGAAGGGTGTTGCTTTGGACACGGCAGGCCTAACTACATTCAAGTCCTATTTGACATTTTGATTAGCTCGAGATCATCACACAAAGCCACGACTGCAAGCTCATGGTTCAGTCGATAATGCAGGCAGCCAAGTGGAGAGCACTATTCTGGAGCACCAATGTGGAGCACCATAATGGAGCACCAATGTGGAGCATCATCAAGGTGCACCAATGTGGAGCACCATCTTGGCGCACCAATATGGCGCACCAAGTTGGCGCACAACCCTGTTTCTGGGTGCTGGCTGTTGGTTAATGTTCGTTCTCTCCACTTGTAACCTCCATGTATGAATGGACATTTTGGCCCTCACCTAATCTGACATTCCCCTTCAAGCCTATGAGGGTCTCTTGGCCTTCACATCTCTTGGAATCCATGGCTCAACGTTTTCCACCTCCTTTAAAAGCTCTCCATGCACCACACTTTAACCTCTCTTAGCAACAAGTGCATCTACCTTCAGAGCATCCACTGCATCCTTGAGAACCCTCAGCCATGTCCAATACAGCTGGAAGGAGACACCTCGAGCCATCAAAGGAGAGAAACACCTCAGGTACCTCCCTACCTCATGTCTTTGTTCATTTCTTTCTCTAGGCTGTTTTGAATAAGATATCATGCTATGAACTCGATTGTGGCTTGATTATCTGTAGTTTAATTTGTTTGTTTATGCTGTTTATTTGTCTTGATGATGGTTCATGTATGCTATGTGTAAGAGTGTTTGCACTGCTTGTCTACTTGTGTGTTTATTTGCACTGTTTGGTCTTTTAGTGGTGGATCAAGGCCCTTATGAGACTATCGACCACTGAATATGGGCTGTGGCACACTCCTCACATGCCATGTAGACCTCCCACATTTTTCAGTCATTTAGGGTGTCTCCACGCACCTCTAGAGGCAGCCCTAGCTATAACAACTCAAGAGAACCCATAAACATGCATGGATAGGGAGAGAGTGAGAGGAATATTTAAGACTTGGTTGATTAGTGTGATTGTGTTCCCTGGCATCTAGGTTAGTACTCTGAATAGTCATTAGCATAGTTAATCACATGCATTCTCCTCAAGCTCTGGATTCAGTTTGCGATCTGAAACAGAGTACCTCGAATGCACCAAATAGGAGCACCATAGTGAAGCACCATATAGGTGCACCAAACTGGCGCACATAACTCGCACACCATCCTAGCGCACTAGGCTGGCACACCAATCTAGTCACAGGATGCAAACAGTAGGTTTTGCATCATGGTTTGCATATTCTCTTGGTTGTCATGGGTTCTAATTTTTTTGGTATTTGTTCTTGGATATACCATGATCATGGTTGCATAGTTTTACCATCTAATAACTCTGATTGCATTAGTTTTGCACCTAGTAAAGTAGTGATGCTTACTACTTGGGTCTTGTGAATCGATGGCCTTTTCAGTTCTTGCCAGTGAAATCCTTTTGCACCATTCCGCGGTTTAGACCCCAAGTAGCCTAGCTAAACAATAGGACACGACCAATTGCCCACTTCACTTATATTTGGTTTTAGATACTACACTAGGCACAACTTGCATGTATCATGGCATTGTATATCGCCATCGAGCGTACAGAAACAGGCTGTAAAGCCAACATTTCCACATAAGTGAACAAAAAATCCATAAAAGACAGATTTGTCAGGCGCATAGGGGTGCCTATAATACCTTTCCCGTGCGTAACAGGGATCCTTACCCAATTTTTGGTTCATGATAACCTTTTTCCATTGGTTTGTTGCATAATTTTATTGTTTTAAAATGGTTTTCCTCGTCTCCCGTTTTTAAGTTGACTAGGTGGCGACTCCCACATTTTATCCTTTATCGCTTTTTACCGTGACTTCGCTGGCCCTCGCGCATTTGGCCTTTCGCCGGTATAGTTACAGGAACTAGTCACTCCGCTGGGGACTTCCAGATCCCGACTTTCGTTTTGGGTTTTCTGTTTACTCTGGCTTTTCCGCTTGTTTACTTGTTCCCCATGCTTTGCTTTGGCTGTACCTTTGTAACATAAGTTGCGTCTTCCTTACATTTTTATGCATGCCTTTTGTATGGTGGGTGTTTCTTTTTACACATTTGCTATGCCACCACTTTTGCACATAACATACGCGTGCTTTTTGTCTGTTGATTGATGGTTGCTTTGCATGTTTTCTTCCCCTTTTGCATATGCCATGATTAAGAGATTAGAGACATTTTTTCCTCCCTCTTTTGGTTAATAAAAACAAAAATAAATAAATAGGACAAACTAGTGACAAATTGCAAACTTTCCCCCAAAGTTTAATAAATTTACAAGTAAAAGACTTAAAGCTTATTTTGCATTCATCATATAGGACATGCATCTTCTCCTCTCTTGAGTCCACCGATATAGTTTGCGAAGGACATTCCCCGGTTTCTCATTCTATAGCTTTGGCGTGGGATGAGATATCGGTATGTCCTCCCTTGTTTGGGGTCGTGTCGAGGTTAGTAGAGGGTACACCCTACTGCTTTGGCAGAGGACGAGGCCCCGAACGCACCATCCGTTTACTGCCTAAGCTTTGGCAAAGATTTAGAACGGGAACCTTTACTTTCTAACCTTTAGTTGGAGACTCATTTACCCTTGTGCGAGTCTAGAGTAGACGGCTTGTTAAGACACCCTTAGATTGTGAGAGAGCGCATACTAGAAGCATTCATGCATCTGCATTCATGCCACCATAAGCACTGCATCTTTTCTAACCTGATTCCTATTTTTGTACAACCTCAATACCGGTCAGTGTGCGAGTTCCTTAGCCAGAGCTCGAGGTTTCCGTTCACTAACACCTGGTGCGACCCGGTTTTCGACGACATCTCCCAAGTTATTCGTCACTTTTGACGATAGCTCATCCTAGGATTCACCCTTCTGTTCCCAGCCGTAGTCCGATCCATACCCGCTCGTGATCCGTCATGGCCTAGCAAACCAGCGAGCTTCATTCCTCTGTTGTCCAGGAGGCGGTCCCTGTTTCAGTCCATCCTTCCTTTGTATTAGTCCTTGTCATCACTGTTGCCTCCACCTTTGCCTTAGCGCCCGAAGGACCTCCACCATCCCAGTACCATGTCCCTGTGCCTACTCTGCCTTTGGGGTCGTCATCTTGGTCATCTGCTACTTTTGGGGTCCCAACTGTCGAGTCTGTTCCCATGACCATCCCTCAAGCTCCTTCCACTGCTCCTCGAGACTATGTGTTTTTTGGCATCCAACCGACTGCAGTTGTTTCTGTAGTAACTTCCCTTTAGTTTGGACAACTGGGTTTTCAACTTCCTGACTTGTCTACCCCTTTTCTGACTCCATCTTTTGGAGCCACAAGTGACGATCCTTTGACCGCACAGCTGCAACAAATGTCGACCCTTGCTCAGCAGTTGCAGGGATTGGCACTTACGTTCCAATCTTTTTCAGGTTTGTCTTCCCCGACTCTCGAGTTGCCTTTGCAACCAACTCTAGGACCATAGGTTGCACCCACCGCGCCATCCCTCGTCTCCCCGGCAAAAGGGGCATCGACATTGCCATTTCCGACACAGCCTCAACACCCACCACAGCATGCATCTCCATTATCTGGTGGCCAGCCTTCTGGGCTGGGAGAGCACAACCAGCCATGAGCATAGTTCTCGGGGCCATTCCGGTCCAGCAACTCCTGCTCCCGCATTCTACACCTCGTGTAGCACCACCCCTTGCCTTATTTTCACCATTATACCAGACACAAGCTTCATCTGTTGTACATCAGCCTACAGCACCCGTGCACGGGTACACTGGCCATCCTGCGGTTGCACCAGACGGCGGAATGGTGGATCCAGAGGAGCCTTTAGGGGTGACCCATACGGTGTACGCGACACCCGCATCAGTTGCACAATCTACGATCACTAGCTCCAAACGTTCTCCATGCGAGGGTGAACGATTTGGAGCAAACACTCTGACAAGTGTAGGGCAGGAACCACCAGTCCTACCAATTCCGGGACCTCTGTTATTTCCTAGAGGCGACTCTCCCTCTAAACTTTCATATCCTGGAATTCGAGAAATACAATGTTAGAGGCTACCCAATCTCACACCTTAAAGCCTATTGTGGAGACTTCGCCCAGCTCTAAGCTGACGAGAGGCTGCTCATCTACCTGTTCAAGAAGAGTCTTACGGGGCTCGCGTTGAAATTATTCACTTCCTTTGACATGGCCACCATCAAGACTTGGGACGACCTCACACAGGCGTTCCTTGAATAGTATTCCTTTAACCTCGACTTAGTCTCGAAGTGGGAGGACTTGGTTGTAGTTAAGCAGAGGCTTTAAGAAACATTTGGGGAGTATGTCGGACGATGGCGATCCTTGGCTACAGAGGTCAAAGATAGACCCTCCAATGAGGAGTCTATTGAGATAGTGATCTAGGGAGCACAGCCAGCAGTCGGGGCTCTGCTCAGTATACAGCCAGTTACCACATTTTCAGCTTTGCTTCGGGCAGGTGCTTGTGTTGAGAGTTCACTACGCGGCAGTAGTTTTCCAGCACTCTTCGCATTTGCCAAGCAAGCCACTTCCTCACATAGTGGCGCCAGTAGCAGCAACAATAACAATAACCATAATGCCAATCCACCCAAGAGGCCGGATCCCTCTAAGAATACAGTCTCTTACATCAGATCCCCTGTTGCATCAGTAATTGTCCATTAGCCCCTTCAACGTCAAGTAGTTTATGCACCCACACCTACACCTAGAGCACCTCATGCATCACACATCACTGCCACTGCCACTCTAGTTTACCTTACCCCACCGGTTAGGATGTGCCCACCATTGGCACATCAACAATGGAAGCGACAAAGCCGTGATAGGCGCCACTATACCCCATTGGTGGAGCCATTGAGCATGGTATTTGTGACCATGCCGGTGGAACCCTGCACAGCTCTCCCCTACCAGGTGCGCGGAAGCACTCGAGGAGATCCGATATGGTCACGACGAAGATGGTGAATTCGGACAAGAAGACTAGACTCGGAGACACCAAGGAAAGATGAGAAAGGATAAGGAAAGGAGTCAACACCTAGTCTTTTAATGGAAAGACAAGGAAAACCAAACACACAAGAAAACCAGGAAGCAAACAAGATGATGAAAACATGTATGCTCCGTGCCTAATGGATATAATGCACAAATGAATGGGGGCTAGAGAAAGGGTAAGGATTCTGGTTACACATGGGGAAGGGGTTAAGCACCCCCATGCGTCCGAGAAAACTTGATCTTTTTAGGTTGCCTACATGCCAATGGTTTATGGGTGTGTGCTTGCTTATTCAAAATGCTCATGCTAAAGATGACTTGAAAAAAACATGCCAAATCAAAGAAAAGAAATGAAATAAGGGGAAAAAATTAATCCAAGGGTCAAATGTAGGCATTGAGAATGCTGCTTTACTGTATGCCCTTGGTCGATGAGGAAAATCGTGAAAATCGAGAAATTCTCTGAAAGCGTCACGCAAATTAGTGGAAATTTTGGATAAATCCTATAAAATCAAATTGGGGAAAATAGTCCTCTTTCGGGACAATGTTGGTTTTGTGAAGCCTTTTAATGTACGCCCTCGGGCGATGGAAATCCAAATCAAATCTAAAGATGCGAAAATCGGAATGAATCCGAGAAACGATGAGAAAACCAAGCTGAAATGAGTTGGAAAAGTGTGCGCAAAGTAAAGAAGAAAAGGCAAGAAATTGCATGAAAAAGTGTGACAAAATGTGCAAAATGCATGTGTGAGTGTAAAAATAAGAATTCCAGGGGCATTTGCGTAAAAACCCAAATTCTAAAACTCAAATCTTCAAAAATACATAGGAAAACACATTTCTATACAATTATGAAGAAATCTAGGGTCAAATGTGTAAGAATGTGCATTTTTGGTCAAATTGAAGTTTTCTAGGGGTTAAAATGCAATTTTGCCACTAAAACATGCATTTAAAGCAATTCAGTGGAAATTCAAGGTAAAATATGCAAGAAAACGGATCCATGAAAATTTCAGAATGTTTTAGGGGCAAAAAAGTAATTTTACCCTAGAAAACGGGCATTTAGTGTAAAATCTGTAAAGTGTGGAGGCTAAAATGCAATTTTACCAAAGAAGCAATGCATTCAGAAGAGTTCTGTGAAGTTCAGGGTCTTAAATGCAATTTAACTCGGGGAAAAATGCTTTCAGAGAAGTATCAGAAGAAATCAGGGGTTAAAATGTAATTTAACCAGAGAAAATGCATTCAGAGAAGTTTTCAATAAAGTTAAGGGGTTAAAATAGAAATTAACCAAAGAAATATGCCTTCTAGAGAGTTTCATTAAAGTCCAAGGATTCAAATGAAATTTAACCAGCAAAATATACAATCAGAATGATTTAAGAAGAGTTCAGGGGCTAAAATGCAAATTAATTAGAGAAAATATGCAATCTGTATTATTTTAGTGAAGTTCATGGGTTAAAATGCAATTTTGACTGAAAAATGTGCATTCAGAATGATTTTAGAAAAGTTTAAGGCCTTTTATGCAAAGATTGGATTAAAATGCATGAAAGAAACTTTGAGGGCTTTTGCTAAACTTTTAAACCTGGAAAACATTATTTTGAATACTCAGGGGGCATAATGCAATATTTTCAGATAAATCTTTATTCAAACGATTTATGAAAAATGATTCTAGACCTAAGTGTAAGAAAATGACCTATTTGCAATAAAAAAGGATTTAAATGCAACAGACAAAAAGTTTTAGAATGTTATTAAAATTAAAAAGTTTTAAATTGTTTTTAAAAGAAAAGGCAGCGGCAGCCGCCGGTGACGGAGCTCCAACGTTGACGATCACCGGAGAGGTCACAGGAAGCAAGAAGAAGAGGAGAGGAGATCCAACAGTTTGGATCGAGCATCCAATAGTGGGAGTGGGCCTCCCACCTACCTCGCCGTCGAGGCACTCTGGCGACGACGTCGGGGAAGAAGAGAGCTCCAGGAGGATCGTGGCGCGGCGCTCAGGGATCCAGGAGGCTTGGAGGCAATGAGAAGAGTCCTTCTCCCTCTTCTAGAAGTGAGAATGGGGCACTTCCTCCATCCTCGAACCAAGCTCGCCGTCGACGCTATTCTCCTCCGACGATCTCGACTGTGATGGCTATCTAGGGCATGTGGCGTGGACTTGAAGGGTCAGGAGTACTTGGGACGCGCTGTGGAGCGTTTCTAGAAGCTTGGAGCGGCTGGAGGCGTGGCGTCTTCTTCGGGAACAATCTTCTTCTCCGGCTCCGATGAGACGTCGTGTTTCTGGTGAGGTTTGGGTGGAGGTCTCCGCAGCGGTTGGAGAGGGAACTTGAGGGGCGGAAAAGCAAGAGGGAGACTAGGAGAAGTAGACCTAGTGTTCAAGGGCCAGGGACAAGCCTTGGATCAGCACCCCCACCTATATCACCGGAAAACGGCGACGGTGAGGTCCGGGGAGCGATTCCGACCAGAGGAGGCCTCTGGCTTGATTGGAAACGATCCGAAAAGATTAAGGAAGCTTTAGGAAACTAAATTCGAATCTAAACGAGGCTGGCAGAGGGCGTACCTGGCCTGATGTCGCACGCTACCTCCGCAGCTTGCCGGAGATGGCCTGAACCCACGCTTCTCACCTCTGCTAACTCCTCTCTCTCTCTGGAATTCTCCCTCGCTCTGGAATTCTCTATTTTTCTCTTGCGAAAGGACCCCCAAACCTCTGCCTCTGTTGCTCCTTTTATAGGTGGAAAACCTCCAGCGACCCACTGTAACAACCCACTCACTCTCTAATAGACCTAACAGCCTAACTACCTAACTATCTCACTAACGAACTAACCTCTCCCCTAACGAACTAACAAAACCCAATTGCTATCTCCAAGCTGTCTCCTTGCTCGCCGACAGAGATCAACGGCGGCTCCTGTTCATCCGGAGGCTTTGGTTGCTCTGGGTTCCTGAAGGGCTCGAGCTGGATCGGTGGCTCAGTGGCTGGTGAAACCAGTGAAGAGAGATGGGAGAAAGAATGGCTCAGTGGCAAGATTTATGAGAAGAGAGGGGAGAAGGAATGGGTGTTGGGTTGGAAGAAGGAGAAGAAAATGGGTTGAGGAGTTATGGGCCCAAATGGGCTTGATGGGCCTTAGTGGATTTTGTGGGCTTTGAATGAATTAAATGGGCCTTGGATGACTTAAATGTTCCTTGATGAGCCTTCATGGGCCTTCATGGGCTTAATGGGTTTAAGTGGGCTTAAGTAGGCTTTGTGGACCTAAATGGGCCTAAGTGGGCCTCCATAGGCTTTGGTGGGCCTTGGTAAGCTTAATGGGCCTAAGTGGGTCTCCATTGGCTTTGGTGGGCCTTGGTAGGCTTAATGGGCCTAAGTGAGCTTTGAATGAATTAAATGGGTTTAATTGATTTATTTGTGGTTAACAGCCCAGCCACCATACTTTATCCTGCAAGCCTGCAAAATTGCAAAATTAGGGTGTCTACAGTATTCCCTAAAGTCACATTCCTTTTGAGGCTACCTGAGATTCGCTCGCCACCAAGTCTGCTTCCTGCATGGTATAATACAAATGCGTTCTACAATTTCCATCTGGTCACAGACCATTCGACGGATGATTGCCTCACACTGAGGGACGCAATCCAAGACTTGATTGACCAGAAAGTTATAGTTATTAGCATGTAGGCGGCAGGCCCAGTGCCCAGATCAGCGGCCGCACAAGCACACCCAACACATCCCAACATTGTTAGCCAGCCTTTACCTTAGCATTCAGCCTTGGGTGTAGCAGGCTCCTCGGGAGTCAGTTCCATTTTTCCTCTTGATTCTATCTCATCTTCTGTTCGTCCTACCGATCTTATTCATGATGTATCCTCCTCTTTTTTCCACCAGTTGTATCGATCTTTCCTCAGTGATTCCGAGGAGTCAGTCAATATGATTCACCTTACTACCAAGCTGAAGTACACCGTACTGCTGAGCCAAAGTACACTGTGGCACCGCCTATCGTACACCCACAACCACCTGTACCAGTTTGTCTACAAGCTTGGTCATAATCCGAACCTATCCAGTCACCAGCACCCCATAACTACCAAGTGTCGTATCCTCCAGCTATACCAGTATAGCTAGCAACCCGTCCCCCGATTGTCGTCACCCTTACGCATGACATGCATCGTGTTCCATACAATTACGCCACAGAAATGTGTGCAGAGGTAACACGATTGGGCAGGGTGTACAGACCCCCAGCACCTAGACTTAGTCCTTCAACACCTAACCCCATCCAGTCGCAAGCCCAACCACCTAGACCTCTAGCACCTGTAACACCAGTTCCTATCCAGTTACAAGTTCAGCCTCCACAACCACCCGCACCAAGAGTAGCTCCACCTGTTCCCACCAGAAACGACCAACCCTCAGCTAACATAACCGCTCAGCTTAAGAAAGTTAAAGTTGACATTTTGATTTGGGACCTGATCCACACCTCAACCGAGCACAGGGAAGCCTTCTTTAGAGTCTTCCAAGCTGCCCATGTGTCCCCAACCATTGAGCCAGCTATCCTTGAAACTATGGTAGGTATGATAGTGGCACCACAAGTGATCTCCTTTTCAAGCCAAGAATTGCCATCATTGGGAACCAATCATAATTCCCCCTTGTTCATCACTGTGCAACACCAGAGCTTCCGCATCCCTCTCACGTTGGTAGACACTGGAGTAGGTTTAAATGTCTGCCCCTTGCGTACAGCAAGTGCAATCGGATTCAAGTCCAAAGATATAATACTAGCCGTGAAAGGGATGACGACATTCGATAATACGCACCACGATGTACTCGGGATCCTGGTCATTCCTTTAATAATTGGTCTAGCCCGCTTCGACGTAGAATTCTACGTCATTGACATTGAACCTTCCTTTAATCTCTTGCTTAGATGCCCTTGGTTTCACAAGCATCAGGTCATTCCCTCAACTCTCCATCGTATGATCAAGTTCTGTTGGGACGACAACGTTGTTGTTGTCATGGTGGAAGATTTGGAGAAGGTTGAGGTGGTCTCTGCAGTAGCTCCGTAAATTGTCCACTTTGAGCCCAAACCCTCTGATATTCTGTACCGTATTAACTGGTTTGAGCCGGTTAATTTCATTCCCGCTCTCGAGCACGTCAGCCATCTGGTTGTTCGCATCAACCCCTATTTAATGGTCGATAACCTGTGTCGCAAGTGGGGATATGAGAAAGGAACCCCCTTGGGCGATATGGCCAAGGAATCGCCGAGCCAATCAAGGCAGAGGAGTGGAAAGAGCGTGAAGGATTAGGATACGAGCATCAGTTCCAGTGGAAGAGATCCCCGCGCTCCTGTAAGTCTCCAAGGATGATCATTTCCCGCGATTTAACTAACTTCACCAGTGCAGCCATCTTGGCTCTGAACCAGAGTCCATTCCTAATGTCATAGTCACCAGTAGTTTGGATTTGTCCAGAAGAGTCTTATCCAGAGAATGATCAGTCAGGGACAGAGTAGGTTATTGAGCAGATTTGTCAGCAGTTCCAGAATTGTATAGTGTTGTCAGAGTCAGAACAGTCAGCAGTGTCTCAGGTAACAGTTGTGGAGGACCTAAGTCCGAAGGTAGACTTAGAGAGCAGCCTGACAAATGACACAGTTGGAGATTTAGATATTTTGTTCCAAGAACAGTTAGAAGTGCTTATAGAGGATCTAGCAGAGCATAACAGAGTTAGGAAAGGAAAGGAAGTTGTTTCACTATCCCAATTAGAATCACCAGTACCACCAAGGGACCAAGTTTCGATCATGGTCCTTCAGTCAGGAAAAGAGTGTGTTAGACCAATGGAGTTAATCTCTTGTCAGCCGAGAGGCAGGTCTAGTTGGTACTGGCAACTTAAGCCTCACCTTAGGGGTGAAGAGCAAAAAAAAAAGACCTTGAGCTAGGCTCAGGGAGCAGTACAAGCTGTAGCAATCTTATCAGTCAGCAGCAGGACAGCCGCCAGCATGCAACACCCCTTGTAGATATTATGGAAAATACAAAAAATCAGAAAATCCCGAAAACACAAAAAAAAATCAGAAAATCCCAAAAAATCATAAAATGTAAATAGAGATGCACCAACCTCTGAAACAGGGAGCCCCAAATCTGCAGTTGGCCTAGGAAATCATATGGTATAAGAGGTCGCACATTGCAACTATAAGAATAAAAAAATTACTGTGACCATTATGAAGCGCCACCAGGGGATAATATTAGTAGAAATCCTCTCAGTTGATATTACAGATCCAACCTTTGAGCAAGAAATTCTATCTGAGCTCATTGCTTATGGAGAGGAAGACGATGTTATCGTGACGAATGGTGCAGATGGGCTCAATTGGTGTAGATGTTTATTGTGAAAGAAGTCCTATCCGGGGATGCAGTCATTCTCGAAGGTATGGATCATGGAGAGTAGTTAAAGTCTGTCAACACCTCCTACCTGAAAAAGTACTACCAGTGATCGTCAGCCACTCCCGAGCCTTGCAAAACATTCCATTGTGGGCCATGCATCTCTATGTTTCTTGCTTTAGCATTCCAGTATTTTAAGTTACTGCATCCACACATCACATAAATTGTATCATATGCATTGTACTTTCTTTTCATTTATATTGTAATCATAATATGAAACATTGGCATAACCATTGCCCGATGAGGAAAATCGGAAGGCCAGCATGCTTAAGAAGAGTTTTGATCCTCCTCATGTGTTACTACCTGTGTGACCTAGGGAGTGAGGGAGCAACTATTTACAGGGAATTGGACGAAATGTACAGATTCCCAAGGGGCCTATACCTCAAGAGGCAGAGAAAATGATAGGTCGTGAGTGAGTGTGAGCCAAAAAAACATAGACATCGGAGCACAAAAGAGATGAGAAGATAGAAGTTGAAGATAGAAGTCAACTCCAACGAGAGAGGCATGCGAGACAACTCTATCCTTATAACACATCTTGGAGAGGAGTTGAAGCACACACCTACAAAGCCCACATTTACAAAGGGACTAGCCACCCCTTAAGTTAAAACTAAAAAGTGAGCAACCACCTCCCAGCCTAGGTGTTCATTACCTCCAAGTAGGGATAGTGTAAGCCAACATGCCTCTGAGGGAGTAAAAGAAAAATGAATTTTTGAAAAAAGCAGGTGTAGGACCCTAGGAGTTTGGCATGGAGCCCGTTTTATCTCAACAGTCCATTGAGTGAGTGATAGCCACCAAAAACCTAGGGATCCAGGTAGTGCCAGGTGAGTTGAGGGCATTCTAGTTCCTTGTAGCAGGCAATAAAGGCTTCTTTGACGCTGAGGGCACCAATATTTTCTATAAACCATGCATAAATTTCGCTTCCATCTCATAAATCTTTTATAAGTCATTTGACATTTGACATTTTAGATTGCGTCTCTTTTATATTTTGCATCGCTTTGCAAGGCATTTGCTCATGTTCCCACTAAGGGCATGCCAGCTGCCTTTGGAGTTGCAATATTGGTAAAAAAATGGAGCTTCAACCAGGGACATGTTAACTGCTCTTTGGTTGGAAATAGGTCTTTGACTAGGGGTATGCTAGCTGCCTTTCTAAGTCAAGAAGATCACTGAGACAGTGCTACTGTCAGGAGCATGCGGGACAACACAAACTACTTGTTACATAGAACGTAGATTCATTACAAAGACAGACCAAATTAGATTCAGGAATGATACAGTGTAAAAATGAGACTGTCCCTTTATTACAGCTCATCAATTGTACAACATTTGCTCACTTGATAGCAGTGGACTCGTAGCTTACAATCAGTTGATTCTTGCTCTTTTCGAGCTACCAACTCATGTAGATGAAGTGCCACCAGGAGGAAGTTCATTTATAGGACAAGTTTCTCGAATTTCGGCCTCGTACTCTGCTGTGCAACCTAAACCTTCAATAATGGCAAGACCAGAAGATTGAATGCCACCATGCATCAGGCTAGCCAACTCGGAAGTTGTCGCATTAAAACCGAGAGCGTATCCTTTGAAGTGGTTGGGCATTGGGCTTTGCTCAATTGAATCTTGGCAAAAGCCAAATTGACACAGAACATGGACAGGATGGTATTCCACACTGCCTGTAAGCCCTGAAAGGATAATCAGCCGCATATCGCTGTTGTTAAAGAAGACAGTGAAGGGCTTCACAATTTTGAACAGAATGCGCTAGACTACAGTATCATCAGTAAGATTCTGCAGTCTTTTGCATAGCTCGTGGACGCCAGGAAGGCTGCGTGAATGATTGGTGCGACTATAGGAGTCGAGGACAGAGTGTTGGGGGCACAAGACTTCCACCTCCATGTGAGCAGCAAGCTAAGTTTGTTAGGAAAAAGCGAAGTACAGTTAGATATGTATAGTAAATCACTAAAATAACAATGTTAGCTTACTTGCACTAAGGAGCTGCAACCAAGGAAATGCCGAGAACACTTCAATGTCCGATCCAAGCCAACATAAGTCTCTGCCAGAAGAATGGAGGGCAAGATCAATTTGGTGGGTGATCATGGCCAGTGCTACCTTTGCGACCTCAATGGCAACTGTCATCCGACCATGATTGAAGATGAGCTCCCCATGAAAGCGCACCACAAAGCCGTGGAGCCACAAGCTACCTGATGACACACGGTCACTGGCAATTTTGTCGAAATAATCCATATGCAACATTGGAGCCGACCCATCTTTGCAGATGAGGCTTTTCTCGCAAGCACTTTGGAATAAGCCCGTCAGTTGGCTCAGAACAAAAGAGTAACTGTCATGGTGCATGAAGACGGTTGGTGACATGTATGGCGATAGCGCGTAGATCCGTCGAGCTTCCTCCAAGGTAGGGGTAAGTGTTAGAAATAATGCATTAATTTTGATGATAACTTAAATCATTATAAGTGCATATTTTCATAAATGTAAAAGGATGAAAAAGATTATAAGTGTTTTCTGTATAGTTCTCAATTGTATACAAGTGTATATTCAAAGTAACAGAAACGGCATACCGGAGACAAAATCGGCATACCGTTTCAATGAAAAACGGTATGAACAACGGTGCTCCGCAAGATCAAAAGAAGAACTAAAAACGACATACCGAAGATTAAGCGGCATACCGTTTCAGTAAAAAACGGCATAAGTAGCGGAACTCCGGAGCAGATGAGAAGATGAAGACAAGGCTAAACAACGGCATACCGTAATTGTAACGCCCTGAACCCGGGCACGTTACCAAAACACAGTATCACAAGCCTAATTACACAAATTACAGAACAAAAGGACTGTAACTAAGGCTCACCTCTAGGATCTCGATGCGCGGCTAGAAGGTCCAACTCCTGCACCGGAACCTGGCTGCACGCGGTTTGCACCTGAAAACACACAGCACACGTGAGTATCATCTACGTCACCCAGTACGCGCCCCCAAAACACACAACTACAAGTAAGCACAACAAAACCAAAAGAAAACCTGTTTCCTATCATTGCCGCAGGGAGCAAAAACGGTATGTCGTTTCCAAAACGGCATGCCGTTTTCTGCTGTTGCAGAAAGCTTCGCAGCCACCGTCCTCCTTTTCTCCCCCAAGTGGGAGTAAGGATCGAACCCATCAACAAAAATCTATAAAATCTCATAAAAACATGGGTCGTAGACCCTCAAGTCTACTTCAAAACCCCTCAAACCAATCACAAATCCATGAAGCATGCTGCTCTAATGAAAATCATCAAGACATAGAGCTCAAAAACGAATATTGTAGCATGCTTCTCATTCATCCACAAAACCCACACAAAAAGCCCATAAATCAGCATGATAACATCATAAACATGCTAATTGACACATTCTCAATCACATACCAATTTTCTACAATTTTTCATGCATTTATCACAATTTTATGCATAAAACCCTACTTTAACCCAAAAACGGAACAGAGGAAGGAGGAGGTCGCGTACCTTACTCGGGCTACCGGCGACCCTTACCACACTCCGACGAGCCTCCTTAGGCTCCGGCGAGGCTCTCCTGTCGGTGGATCACACGGACAGCCACCCCTCCCCTTCCCCGGTTGCGCGCGCTCTCAATTCCTCTTCCCTTTTCTTCTCGTGTCACGACTCATCCCCAACCAAACGCCTCCACCCTTCTTATCCTTACCTCCTCCCGCGTCCCGCCAGCCGCCCATCATGTCGAAGATGACACGGAGGCACGGGCCGTTGGGTGGTGGTGGCACGGGCTAGTGGAAGGTAATGG
>JAMKQA010025973.1:0-16540 GCA_024699735.1 Posidonia australis
GTGACCTGACTGAATCCTGTTTCTTTCATTCTAGCTTGAATAGAGTGTGACCTTGTGTGAGGCTACCAGCCCTTGAGCACTAGGTCCACAAATCATTGTATTTACATGTTTTTTCCAAGTTTTATAAAGGATTTTACACTGCATACTTTTCCAGAATGCATTCTCTGGTGATTTGGCTTTGCATAGATTTCTGTTTTTCTCTCAACACATCATTCTGGCCCACGTAGAAAGCAACTAGGCGGCGCATTAGACTGACGTACTAGTCCGACGCACTAGTGTGACGCACAAGTCTGGCGCACCTAACAGGCGTAGAGGCCTGTTCACAGTAGCACGCAGCAAATCTTTATATGATTGCAGCATGTCTTCTTACTTTGATTTGCTTTTGCATTTTTCTGGTTTTCTTCCTGGATATGTCAGGAGGGCATAACTCTGCTTTTAGCCCTTTCCATGCATTTTAGATTGCATTTGGCATATAGCAAGGCACGGATGAAAAATCACTTGAGATTATTAGATCTTTGATCTTATTATGCAATATTCTTGCATCAATACTTGTCCCGCGATATGAGTGATACTTCTGAGCATTAGGACACACCCCTATACATCATGCACCTATATTTTAGACACTACACACATTAGCATGGCATGGCATATCGCCCTCGGGCATATAGCAAAGGCTGAAAAGCCGACATTCCACTAGCAATTGAGAAACCAATAGAAGACCGATTACCGGGCGCATGACGGTGCCTAATACCTTCCTCGTGCGTAATAGGGATCCTTACCCATATTTCTGGTTTACGAAGACCTTTTCCATTGTTTTGCATGATTTTCATGTTTTATGTGGTTTTCCTCGTCTTCCATTTGAATAGACTAGGTGGTGACTCCTGCATTTGCATATTTTTTATATTTGACGTGACTTTGCCGACTTTTGCATATTTTGCCATTCTTGCCAGCATGGTTACAGTGTCAGAATACCCAATGATCTCCAATTGATCCGATTTCCTATACACAAGTGCAAAGTCCTTTGTTCTTTGCAAATACCGCATGATCCGCTTAATAACTTTCCAATGATCCATACTTGGATTGCTTAAATATGTACATAACATGCCAATTTGAACATACATAAGACTTCCAATTGCCGAAGCACATGGAATCTTCTACATTTCCTTATATTCAAAATCATTCTTAGGGTACTGTTTGAGACTAAACTTGTCTCCCTTAGTCATAGGGATATTTCTAGACTTGCACTCACTCATATCATACCTTTTAAAGACTTTTTCAATATAGTTCTTTTAAGATAATTCAAGAGTACCTTGAGAACAATCTCGAAGTATTTGAATTCCTAATACAAAAGAAGCTTTATCAAGATATTTCATCTCAAATTTGTTTGAGAGAAATTTATTGGTCTCTATAAGTAAGTCCACATCATTAGTGGGAAGAAGTATGTCATCAACATATAATACCAGGAAAATACAATTACTCCCACTGAACTTATGGTATACACAATCATCTACTAAATTTACTTTAAAACCGAACGAAATGACAACTTGATGAAATTTGTAATACCATTAATTAGATGCTTGCTTTAAATCATAAATAAACTTCTGAAGTTTGCAAACCATTTTATTTGCATCATCTAATGCAAAGTATTTTGGTTGCACCATAGAGATCGTCTCATCAATGTTACCATTGAGAAACATCGTTCTTACATCCATTTGATGTAGCTCAAGATCAAAATCAGCAACCAATGTCATAATAATTCGAAAAGAGTCTTTCGATGAAACCTGAGAGAAAACCTCTTTACAATCAATGCCTTCCTTTTGAGTAAAATCCTTAGAGACAAGACGAACCTTATATCTTTCCACATTACCTTGTGAATCCCTCTTGGTCCTAGATATCCATTTGCAACCAATAGGCTTCGTGTCTTTAGGCAATGAGACAAAATCCCAAACATCATTGTCTTTCATGAATTTAAACTTATCATTCATGGCATCTATCCACTTTTGAGGGTCGAAACTATTAATTGCTTGATGGACATTTATTGGATCATCATCCATCAAGTCATTATCAACTTGATGTTTCTGAAGAAATACAACATAATCATCTGAAATCGCACTTCTCTTCTCTCTAGTAGACCTTGTAAATAGTATTGGTTCTTGAGGGAGTTGAGTTTGTTCTTCTTGAATGGGAAGAGAATTAACAATGTCTTGTTCCGAATTTGCCACTTGAACAATATTAGGAATTAATTCTTAATCATTGTCAATAACAACTATAGGAAGAGAAACAAATTCCTCTTTAAAGACAATATCTCTATTATTATTATTTTCTTCCTCAAACTCTACTTCATAAAGAAACCTAATATTATCTACCTCAAAAAATGATCTAGTAGTGGGATTATAAAACATAAATCCCCTAAACCTTTCAGAATATCCAATGAAGTAGCAGTTAATGGTTTCTGAATCCAATTTATTTTCATTATAGAATGACTAATAGTCCAATAAATGTCCTTAAGTGGACAACGTATGAATGGTTCTTGAATCCATGTCATTTATTGGACAACGTATCCTTTAGTGTTCTATTGCACCTCTCAGTAACACCATTCATAGTTAGAGAACCAAGTATTATATATTGAAGAATAATACCACATTCTTCCAGAAACTTGGCAAACGAACTTGGACGTTGTTCACCAGATCCGGGTATTATATGTTGATCCAATAAATGCTAAAGGATACGTTGTCCATAAAGGACACTTAAGGTTGAAACTCTTAACTATGAATGGTTCTTGAATCCATGTCCTTAACCTGGAGGTTGTTCACCAGA
This sequence comes from Posidonia australis, assembly GCA_024699735.1. Lineage (NCBI taxonomy): Eukaryota > Viridiplantae > Streptophyta > Magnoliopsida > Alismatales > Posidoniaceae > Posidonia > Posidonia australis. The sequence continues at coordinate 2,818 of JAMKQA010025973.1, forward strand.
TCTGGGTATTATATGTTGATCCAATAAATGCTAAAGGATACGTTGTCCATAAAGGACACTTAAGGTCGAAACTATTAACTATGAATGGTTCTTGAATCCATATCCTTAAGTGTCTTATTGCACCTCTCAGCAACACCATTCATAGTTAGAGAACTAGGTATTATATATTGAAGAATAATACCACATTCTTCAAGAAACTTGACAAACAAACCTGGACGTTGTTCACCGTATCCATCATATCTATCGTAGTACTCACCACCATAGTCAGATCTAACAGCTTTAATTCTTTTGTTGAGTTGATTTTCAACTTCAACATTAAATTGTTTGAACACATCAAAGGCCTTTGATTTTTCATAAATAAGATATAGATAGTCATAACGTAAATAATCATTTATAAACATAATAAAGTATTATTAACCATTCCAAGATGTCGTAGGGAACGGTCTCCAAATGTCTATATGTATTAGTTCTAAGACGTTTGAACATCTTTTAGCATCTAATCTTCTAACATTAGTTTGTTTTCCTTTAATACACTCAATGTAAATTTGGAAATCTGCTAAGTCAAAAGAAGGAAGAATTCCACTGACACAAGCCTTTCTATTCTTTGTTTAGAAATATGTCTTAAACGTTTATGCTATAGTAAAGTAGAATCCTCTATTGATTTCCGTTTTGTACCTCGAGATGTAGAATGGAAGAATTCATTATAAGAAGCTATTGTATCAAGCAAATATAAATTGTCATTATTTACCAAAGTACCAATACCAATATGATTAGAATTCTGAAAAAGACTTAATTTTTCATTTCCTTGAAGACAAGAATAACTAGATTTGTCTAATACAGAAACAGAAATTAAATTCTACCTAAAAGATGGTACAATAAATGTCTCTTTCAAATCTAAAAAATAACCAGTTTGTAACAACAATTTAAAATGAGTAATAACTTTCCCTTCAACTTCATTGTCATCACCCACAAAAATATATCTTTTACTATCACTTGGTGTCCGATAACTTAGAAAACCTTGCATAGACACATTAATGTAAGTAGTAGCACCTGAATCTATCCACCAAGTGTGTCGAAGTACAACAGCCAATATTAACTTCAGAACAAACCAAAGCAAAAGATTTACCTTTCTTAGGACGCCATGCGTGATACTTGATACAATCATTTTTCTTGTGGCCACCCTTCTTTCAAAAATAATATGTAAACTCAATTTGCCTTTATTGCTTCTTGAGTGAAACCACTACAATTTCATTGGATTGTAATTTCCTTTTGCCTTTGTCCTTAGAGGTGGAGGCTAGATGAGTACTTTCTGCCTCATCTTGCTTTAGTCTTTTTTCTTCTTACACACAATAAAAATGAGCTCATTAAGAATCCATTTCTCTTTCTGATATTTATAACTGATCTTGAATTGGTTAAATTACTGAGGAAGAGAGATCAAAACTAAATGCACGAGCAAGTCTTTTGACAACTCTAATTTATGTGTTTTAATTTTGAAGCAATGTTAGATATCTCAAAAATATACTCCATTATGTTTCCCTTTGCCTCGTACCTCATGAAAACTAAATATGCCAATAACGTACTAGTTTCCGTCTTTTCATTCTTGACAAATTGTTTCTCAAGGTCATTGAGAAACTCTTTGACAGTAGTTTCTTCAGACATAATATTCCGAAAAGTTTCTAGAATGTTGCACCTAATGATAATCAAACTTAGCCTATTGGAACGCTCCTTCTTTTCATAAGTTTTCTTATCCTCAACTGAATTATCAGACTCTAAAGTAGGGGTTTGTTCCATCTTAAGGGTTAAATCGAGATACATACACCCAAGTACTATTATGACATTCTCTTTCAAATATTTAAAATTGACGCCATTAAGTATCAGAATTGAGTTTCTGTTGACACTAATTGAAGTAGATGCATTTACTAAATAAATTCAGAAATAATTTAAAAACCATAAGAATAGTTAGTCCAATGTGAATCATATTAATATTTAAGAATAAAGAAATAAACAAATAAATTTAACTGACAGTGGGGCCCATCTCAAGATACCTAGCGTAACATCAACATTTAGCCTTTGGACAAAAATACCAACTTATAAGTGGTACTCTTCATTGTAGTAATCAAATTCTGATAATTAGTTCTGTCAAGTAACAAGTCTTCTTTTAGACTGGCTAATTACCTACATGACACAACCATATTATTGTCACGAATTTATTACCATAGGTATATTTGATATTCGGTTAAATAGTAATCATCCTTTAGACCGATTACTATCCACATGAATCTTAAATACACTAACATCTTTCTATCTTAAATAGACTAATTTCGGCAACAGAGCCTCCTTTGGTAGGTGTTGCTTTGATCAATCTATTCTTAAATAGAAGACAATTTAATGTTGATCACTAATAATGAATTTATTTGATTCAAAAAATTATGGTATAACTATTATTCATTAAGGCATGGTAATTTAAAATTTGATTAACTTAAAGTAAATACAAACATGAATAATATGATAACCATGCAAATACATTTGGAAGAAATGTCAAAGTTCAAGGACTAAACAGTAAAATTCCAGAAAATCCAGGACTAAATAAAAATTATAAAGTTCTACTAGGTTTTCCATTAAATCATATGTCATTATAGTGTTTTCCTGAATTAAAATAAAAACTCCAATAAACAACATAAATACAAGGACTACCATGCAAATATTACAGAACAACTAATTTAAATGGATTCAAATCAGATTCGATTACCTGAAAAGTCAAAAGCTCTAACTGGTTTCAGAAACACGACGTCCAAAGAGAGGCGACCCTACAACAGCAACCGATGGCCAAATCGCCACCGAACGGTCGCCTCCCAAGCGCCCATGCGGTGTTCCAACGCCTCCTGGACTTTGGAACGGTCCGATCTAGAGGCAGCTAAAAAAAACATATCAATAAGATATCATATTTACATGATTTCAGTATAGAAAAACACGACATCAAGGTTGTTCATACACGAAACAACAAGGGAAAATAAAAAAAACCATTGATTTCCAACATGATTCAATCAAAAACTTAATATTCCATGATGAAAAGACATGATTAAGCTTTGATACCACTTGTTAAAATTAGATCTCAAATAAATTAGGAATTTTATATATTAAAATTTAATTTTTAGATCTGTTTATGTCATAATCTTCACAAATGAGTATAAACGCGGAAGCATATTTGAATCCAGGAAGAAATCGTGAAATCCCTTTTGCTCTAGCGTAGATCCGGTCTTCTAAACCACCAAGTTCCTATTGTTCTTCTTTCTCAAGATGGGGGTGAGAGAGAAAGAGGCCAAACTCAAGGTTTAAAGACCATGACCACATTATATAGCAAGCTATGATATTACACATTTTCAATTTGGTCCATCAACAAATGAAAAAGCCACCTTATGGTCTCTACACATATATCAACCTACATCACTTAAGATGTCAATTGGTTTAACTCAAAAACCAAATAGATCACTATTATGAGTTTAATCAGAAAATAGCTTACAATACTTTAATTAATTTTATATTAGCTTATATATATTACTAGATTTAATCCAACATCGATAACAATTTGGTCTACCATACGAAATGTAAATGTGAGTCATTGATCGATTACATCGTAGACCCAACTAAAAGTAATATAAAACATTCACTTTGAAGTTAAACTAATAGGCCATACATTGATATAAATATTTAAAAAATCCCACCATTCTCTTTTTTATTCAAAAAAAACAATCCGTAATTATGCTTTTTCTCTTTCTCCAATGTACTCTCTTCTTCTCTCTTCATCACTATCAACGTCGTTATACATCATCATGAGAGAGAGAGAGAGAGAGAGAGAGAGAGAGAGAGAGAGGTGATGTTAATATAAAAATGAAATTCTATGATATCTATAAAATTATCTTGAAGAAATATAATTACTTATTGGTAGTGACAATTGTCTATTTACAATCATAAATTATATTATCTATATGATTAGATGAATGATCAAGATAGAAATTTTGTAATACCTACTGATATTTTTTTTAGTATCTATGTAAGCTAACACCATAGATACACTCTTAAAAAAAAGTTAATTTCTTATTGCAATTAAAAAACAACGGTCAAATGTACACTAACTTGATCCAACGACTCACAATACCTAACCGCACGGATGGGACATATGCGGTGGGTGGCCTGGCCCTGGTAACCTTCGTCGTCCAATAAATGGTTCGAAGTTAAGATTATGTTCTGGGGAGTACATTGTTTATACCCTAACAACCTATGATTAAGTGAGACGGTAGCAGTAAAAGAAATGAAAATGTAGGGCCAAATTAGGAAGTGGCGGGGCTGTAGGGATCGACGGGCCTTTTAAGTCTACAGCCAATAAGGCATAGCCACGTATACATCTGGTGGTCGTCTCACGCCAGCCATCCGGCCAATAACAAATACAAGTAGTCTGGAAGCAGAACACGACAAGATTACCATATAAAGAGATGATAGGTCCGGATCTTGGGCAATCTCCTCCTTCCTATTTTTTTATTTTTTTTTGGAAATCTCCGCCTTCCTATTTTGGTATAATAAAATCGGAATAAAGTGTGGCTTGGGAGGAATTGTGCGGTCCTGATGGCGATTGGCGAGGGGAAAAAGCGACTACTGTACCTTATCTGACATGTTTGTAGTTTTATCCTTCCTTTAACGCCGCAGTTGAATTAGACCCCACTTCTCCTCCTTCTTCTTCTTCTTCCTCCTTTTGGTAATGGCGTAGGCCCCACTTCTTTCTCGTTGCCGCAATCGTTCAAGATGCCGGCCTTTGCTGATGCTTCTGATGGCTTACTGTTCGTGAACAATTACTCCAATTGGGTGAGTGGGTGGATGAAAGGGAGGAGAAACTATAAGTATACCTTCTAAAATAATCAAAATTATAGATTTATCATCGTACAAGTATTCCATTCTTTTTTTTTCTTTTTCTTTTTTTTAAGACGTATGTCATAGAATTAGTATTTAATGAAATATTTCTTGATGTTATCAACTTTTAAATCTATTTTTCATATGTATCCTTCCTCCATCCAAAGCAAAACTCTAATCTCCATACCTTCTTAATTGGCGACGACTCCTTTCTAAATTCCTAGTTGGAAATTGGTCCTCTATCACAATCATCATCCTAAGTGTTACTTCGTTAACCTCTGCTTCTCCTTTCTATCTCTTCCTTCTTCGTTTAATACTACATCCATTACCAAGAAATAAAAACATAACCATCAAAGAAAGAGGAGTCAACAAGGGAATCACCTTTTAGATGTCTCTACAGAGACAAATCCACGACTCCTAGTGAATCATCAAAGTTTTTTGTGCTCGAGAACAAAAGCATGTCGACGAGATGATGCTAGGGGTGACGAAATGATGCTTTAGAGTGTAGGAAAAAAGTAACGGTGAAGGTGATGGCAAGGCAAGGTATGGTTAATCTTTTCCTACGCTTGGATTAACTTTTCAACTAATCTAAGTTAAATTTTAACCCATCAAACATGACATATGTGTAAAAAAAAGAAGAAGGGTTAATAACAAATCCTTATATTTGATCATTTGGGATAATATACATTTATCCCCTCTACCCGTGCAAAAAATTGTACAAAAGATCAAGCAAGATATTGATTACTACTACTGAAGACTAGTCATCCAACCAATATGTATTTTTTTTAAGAATCCAACCAATGCCTCTCTTTTTTTTGTGTGTGTGTGTGTGTAATAGTCATCCAACCAGGACTAACTTTTTGAAGCAACTACTGTCAAAAAAAAAAAAAAACTACCTTTGTGAAGGTTTTCTAACTGCCTTGTCCAGCTGCATTGTGATAGCATGATATTTTTGAAGCACTCTCTTATTTGAAGGAAATAACAGTTGGGTGCCAGATTTTTTTAAATTATCAAATGATACTCAAGACTTCAAATGTTACACATTTACAGACTTACATGACATGACTTTGAGTTATACTTCCTCACTTACTCTTATCAGTCTATATCCCATTCGCTCCTTGCAGGAGAAACACTAACTCAAAGGGGGGAGGAGACATAAAAGTAAAAGGGCAAAATATGGCTGAACTTTAGGCACAATAGGTTTTGTATTGAGCACCCTTTTGATATTTTTATTATATGAACAGCAAAGTGTTATTTCATCAAATATTGGAACACCATTATTATAACCATGTGATTTTCTTTGGGACACGATGCATCGATACAAACCAAGTACTTGAAGTGGGGGGACATAATTTGATGATTTCTGCATATAGGAGATCTAACTTTTATATTATATTGAAGCTTAGACATGCATATATAACTCAAACCCAGCTATCTATCCTACATGAAGTTTGGAGAGTCCTAATACCAAATAAAGCCTATAATGATGTCCAGTTAGCAGAAGTTAAATTAATCAGCTCAAAGATACCAAAGAAGAATATGCCAAACTTATTGTATAAAAAATCTAGCATAAAGTAAGAATAATAAATAAATAAATAAATTATTGGTTTATGTTGAGGGCATCGCGGTGGTGGAGGAACACGGATCGGAAGAAGAACACATGTCAATCCACACGTGCTACGACTTTTAGTGCATGCTTCACCTTAATACGCTCACACTCTGCAATATAATTACTTATAACATAAAGCCTTTTTTTTTTTTTTTTGAGTCGCAGCTTAAATCACCACTTTCCATATTCTTTATTTAATATTGTTTACTACTGGACAATTGGGAGGCCCACAGGCCACATCAACCCAAATCAGGAAGCAAGAAGGACTGCGTCAGGGTGTCATTTCAGCAGATAAAGACGGGATTTCTTTTTACTTGGTCTGGCTTGTGCTGTTATGTACGTTGTACGCCAAAGGATCAGGATAAAAGACAGAAGAGGTCATTCCCCCATCAACCTACTCCACCGGAAACACTTTTTCTTCCAGAAGTAGGAAAAGGAGAAAAACTCATCCTATAATAATAATAATAATACTGGTCCTGGTCTCCTTCACCCATTCACCCCCATGTGGTCACCAATAACGGCTGGAGGTGTTGGGGCTTCATTTTTCGTCAGAGGAACACTACATGTTTATATCTATACTGTGATTTGGAAGGCTACAGGTTTCCCCTTTTTTAGAGGGTGGAGGTTGCATTTGAGATTGCATACAGCAAAGTACCGAGGTTGGAGTTGGACAGCCCGTTTGAGGCGTGGGCTATCCATGTCCACTCGTGGGTGGGCCAGTGCCTCACCTCACCTCCGGCCCAACCTACGGAACTAAGAGTTAAAAAAAAAACCAACGTCGATCCTTTCGTTTTCTTCCAGCTTGTCTTTCTTCTCTTTGCACGATAACTTTATAATAGTTATATTTATTTATTTACATGCTTATCTAGTGTTTGGTGTTTGCAAGCTATTCCCGGAGAACAGTAAATATTAGGCTAAAGGACATGGTGACCGTCACCGCCTTGGCCCTTGAGATGTGGTTCATCTTGGGATGGCACTTACAGGTAGGATGATTTAAACAGTAGTAAACAGTTAAAAAACATAGAACATGGTGATCGAGGATCCTATTGTGGCATAGTCTCCAAACTCTGGATGTAACCAAGCTAAGTACACATTTTCAATAGGTAATTTGTCTTACCGCGGGATTGTAAGATGAAAAAAGGAATGACTCTAGTTAAATGTACTTCAGCTGTCAAGTTTGGAATTTGTATCAACTATTTTATGACTCATGAAATGAAACGACATGGTTTTTTTTTGTTTTGGAAACAGTTTATGAGATATGAATCCAACAAGAAAATAATAAAATAATATAATTATAATATATATAATGTTCGTAGGAGTCGAACTTCCGATTTTTCATACAACTACAAAGAGATTTCATCACTAAACCAAGTGATTACAGACAAATGACACGACATATTGATTGAGGACAAATTGTAATTCATAATCGATGCATCATGCAGATGTGGTTCCTGAGATAAAGAAACCATTTTCAGATCACATCTAGTCTTTTTTTTTCAATCATTTCTAGAGTCTATACTCCTTTTTCTACATTTAGAATGGTATAAAACCTCCAATAGACACTTCCTTCTTCTTTTTTTAACAAAGTAATGTATTAATTAGGGCTTGAAGTTCCTATTAGTGCCTACAATTAACATAGTTGTTGGTATCTTATTTTTTTAAAATAAATACATGAGAAAAATAATTGTATAGATGTATTTATTATATATCTATAAATACATGGTGAACTTTTCATGTAAATTAAATAACTATTAATCTTTAATTTAAAGGTCTTAAAATTCAACATATTTTGTTAAATTTTAACAGTTAAATTTTAGATTTAAAAATTAACAGTAAATATAACTCAAATTAGGATGAAACTTTAACACATAATAGATAATCTTATAGATTAATTAACCATATAATTGGATTTTACCTTTTAAAAAAATAAAAAAATATCTGCAAGAAAAATTCCCTCTGAACACCAACAAGAGTCTTATTCTATACTGATCAAGGATGAGCCCAACATGACCCCACGATTCCATTGTTGGGAGGGATGTGAAATTCACTCTCTCTGTTGTGAAATCCTTTCCAAATTGACCCAAGATTATCACCTTACACTTCCATCACATTCTTTTTTCTGCCATAGGAATTGTTTGGTTGAGGCTCGACGTCCACTAGAGTCTACAGCACCAGGATCTACGAAATATTTAATTGGTGGGAGAGGATGTGTGTAGTCATATGAGGATTGGCAGATCCAATATGGTATTATATGGATCAAATGGGATAGCATTGCACACCAGTTAGCACCTTCTAGCTCACAGTTCAAGACACCCCCTAATCAGTCATCTTCTGTGCACGGTGCAGCTTATCGTTTGAAGATTTGCAACACAAACCGTAGAATTAGGCGGAGGGCCCAATATCGAAGATGTCCTACTCTCCTCACATACGTAGCCTGAACGCAATGGTGTGCATCATTAGGGATCATGTGCTGCAATGAATACTGTTCATTTAGAAAGCAAACACATTAACGATAGTTTGCTACCCATCTTATATGTCCAAGTCATAACTGTTTAATGGAAGGCCGCTAGAATGCGGTTAGTGCTACATATGGATGGGAACAATTTTGTATGTAGTACACCAGCACTTTCTTCTTTCTTCTTTCTTTTTTTTACTTTACCAGGAAAGGGAACTATTTTTCTTAGTGGGTGTCATAAACTTTTGACACTAACCTTCCCGTGGGTTATAAAAGAGCATTCAAGTGACTAATTAAAAAAAAAGGAGGAGGAACAATTCTATAATATCCATGAAGTTATCATATAGAATTGTAATTAACTATCAGTAGTTACAATTATTTATTTGTAGTAAAAAATCTTACCATCCATGAATGATCAAGATTGAAAATTTTACTAGTTAACAGAAAATTTAGTACATATCACCCACCCAAAAAAATAAACCTGACATTCAGACCAAAGAGAAACCGAAAGAATCGGAAAGACCAAGCCTCAAACAAATTACAGAACATTATCCATCATGCCATAACAAAGTCCATCAATTGAGAATTAGAAGCAGTAATGGTATAATTGCTAATTACTTAGCGGGAAAAACAAGCAACAAACAGTTAATACTGATAATTACTGCTTTATATAAGATACATTATTCAAGATGTACACACAACTCAACCTTTATCTACCAACAATTAACGCAGAAAATACATATGATTATGTAGAGCACGGAAACTAAAAGATTAGCTAAGAGAAGGGAAGGTAATGGGAGAATGGATGCCTAGACGCAGAGGATGTGGCATTGTTCTCACCATTCCACTTTCAACATTGACGGCAAGTGCTACAAGATTCTACGCAAGCTAGTTTTGAGACCAACAAGTTTGAGATGCACGTCTTTCAAGGTGGTGTTTGCATTGGATCCCACTACAACGCAAACAGGTGTCCTCTCAAAGAATAACATCTTTCTCATCTAAAAGCTCCTTACGCTTTGTCTTCATCAGTCATTGAATTAATTTCCTGATTACCTCATTAAGTAAGATGATAGAAGATCAGAAAATCAAGAATGAAGTCTTATTTGCCAGCTGCCTGTACTCAAGGGATACACCCAGGGAGAAACCCAACACTTTTATAGTGCTGTCACATGTCCACTTGTTATCCAACTGTCATTCAACCCTTAGCATGAGTACTAACTGCTGAATGCAGCATTATAATGCCAACTTAGTGAAAGTGGGGAGCTTTTTATTCTCTTACTCATGGCACTGCGTTTGAAGCCCCCTTCTGAACAGAAATTTTTACTTGGTCTGAAAACGTTCATCTGGTCAGAGCTTAAAAGCCAGTAAGTTGCCCCACTTGGAGATTATTTACTCATCCTGCATCAGATAGATGAGAAAACAGCTAATCCATACTAAGGCAGAACAAAGGCACTGAACAAACTTTTTGCCCTCTGCATGTCCAGGTAAAACCATCTACTTGCCAGTGGAATTGATCAACAGAAACAGAGAAGCCCATTGAAGATAATGTGAGATAAAATGTCAGTCGTTCTTAATGCCTGCATAGCATCTGGATGAAAAGTGTGAAGATTGGTCAGCTATTTAAGAAAGTTCTCTAGGGCTAACCTTCATATACAAAAATAACATTCCCAAGAGACCTGAAAATTTTAATATAGACTCATGTTAACCAGTAAGTGGTTGTCTTAAACACTAGAGGCCAAAAATCATCTAGCATTAATAATGACATGGAACAAAAGGACATTTTTCCCAATGTTAAAGGAGAGTAATACAGGATGGACCTGGTGGAAACATGTTTTAGAAAATGATCACTTTGTTAGCCTCATAAACTGATTACCAAGCATCCAATAAGTGCAATAAAAAAACCTAGTTGTTATTGGTATCTATTAGGCTCAGGAAAAAATTACTTGGGCTCCATGCCCCAAGTTCCATTGCATATGTCCCCCAGCAAATGTGCCTTAGTGGATAGCAAACAAGCTCTTGTGATTTTATTTACATCCTCCAGTTTTAACTTAAATTAATTGAACGAAATAGTCTTTCCTTTGTGATAGTCAAAAACAAGAGAGGAGGAGGAAAATATGTTGTTGTTATTAAGATTAGAGCACAAGACATATATATAAGGTTACAAGATATATATGGATCCTAAGATCCATTTACACTGAGATACCTATATACCTATAGATATAAATCATGCCTAGCTTGATACATATAGCTGAGAAAGTAACAGAGAGAGATTTAGTAAAAACATCTGCAAACTCGTTGTCTAATGAGATGAATTGGGTGCAAATTTACCTATTGAGAATCTTTTCTCTGACAAAGTGACAGTCCATCTTTATATGTTTAGTTTTATCATAAAACACTAGATTCTTGGCAATGTGAATAACCTGATTGTCACAATACATAAGTGTGGAGTAGTATATGTCTCTAAAATTTGACAAGAAACTCCTCAGCCACTTTAACTTACATGCAGTTTGAGCCATACCACAATACTCTACCTTTGCATTAGATCTAAAAATTACATTTTGTTTCTTACTCGTTTATGTTACAAGATTACCTCCTAGAAAGGTACAGTAGCCAAACATAGGCTTTTTGTCAGTCCTATCATTTGCATAACTAGTATCGAAATATGCCTCAATGTGAAGATGACTGTTGTTTTTAAAGAAAAGAACTTTACCAGGAGATCCTTTGATATACTCAAGTATTTTTACAATTGCATTTAAGTGACATTCCCAAGGTTTGTGCATAAATTAGCTCACCATGCCAACTACAAAGGCTATTTATAGATGAGTTTGTCAGTTAAACGTCTATATCGAGACACATCTTCAATCAATGGAGAGTTCTCATCTCAGATATGATTAACACCTTCAGACATAGGAGTTTGGACCAACTTGGCAATCAATAAACCAATCTTTTCAAGAAGGTCCATGGCATACTTTTGCTAACATAAAACCACACCTCTATGGCTTCTAGCAATTTCAATGCCAAGAAAATAACGAGATTTTCTCATGTTTTTTACAACAAAATGTTTACTCAGATATGCTTCGATTTCCTCAATTCCAAATGTATCACTATCTATGAGAAGAATATCATCAACGTAGACGACAAGGACCACAAGACTTGCATCTTTCTTTTTCACAAGGACAGAATAATCTACATAATTGAGGCAGAAACCAAAGGTGCTAATAACCTAATTGAACTTATCAAACCAATCACGTAGGTTCTGTTTGAGGCCATAAATAGCCTTCTAACGTTTGCAGACTTGAGACTTTCCCTGAGCAACATACTCCGAAGGTTGCTTCATGTAAATTGTTTCCTACAGATCACCATACAAGAAGATATTTTTTACATCAAGTTGAAATATCTACCAATCTTTCTTAACAGCAATAGATAACAAAACCTGGATCACTACTAGAAAAATCAGATTTTACGAGGACTTATAACGAGCACATTGCGAGGACATGTCCTCGCAATAGTCCTCGCAATAGATTAACGAGGACTTTACGAGGACATGTCCTCGCAATAGTATCCTAAAATTACATTCAGAAAGGAAGGGATTATTGTTCAGTCGCTTGTTCTTCCGTCGCAGGATTTATTTGCGCGATGGGGGCGGAGCAGAAGAGCACCAGCGGCAACCCCTGGGATCCCAACTGCAAAGCACCACCACTGGCACCAGCTATCACCAAATCCCATGTCATCCCCACGTCTCGCATCTTCGTCGACATCTACCTCTCCAGAGCCCAGATGGAGCGAAGCATCATGGTACGTCTTGCATCGTGACAGGGCTCTTGCACGGAGGAGGGTGGCGGCGTTTACAGGCAGAGAGAAGCACCGGAGCACCTACGGAAGGCTGATATAGTGGTCAGAAGCTTGTCGTGGACACATAGCAATCATGGTTACAACTGCAATGGCTTGATCGTGCGAGAGCGGAGGGCATCGACCAACTGCGGCTTTTCTAGGCGTGAGCAGAGGACGCCGACCAAGGTTGCAGTGTGTCGACCGGGAGCTTGGGTGAGGCGGCAGCGGACAACCAGAATGGTAAGGCCCTCTCCCTTTCTGCGTTTTGTGTTTTTCGTTCTTCCCTTGCTTTCTTGATGCCCTAGTTGCTACATCAGATGGCCACGTCCATCCGTGCTCTTCATCACTGGTAGCCTGAACAACGGTGATCGAACAGCTAAGGTGCGGCAACTGACTTTTCTTAATCGGATTGTTCCTGAGGTTGGAATCTTTCTTCTATCGTTTTTTCTTTATATTTCATAGCAGAATATGGTGTGAACTTGGATGATGTTTTCAGGGACGATATGCACCTTGGAAGCACACTCTAGAAGGTATGCATATCTTTTTTTTCTGTTTGAGTACTGCAGCTGCAAGTGCATGAATAGTTTCAGACTTTTTTTTTTGCTGAAAGTATTTTCCATTCTATGTACACTAGGTTCCCACATTGTTGACAAATAATCCTTTGTTGACATCCAGTACTTATCTTTATGGTCAAGCCTTCCTAATTTGATTATAATCATGTGTATTATTGTAGGTAACTCCGTAATGATGGAGTTGCAGATTCACAAACCAATGGCTGACTGGTTTGTGTTTCTCCTTTTGTCTAGTGAAGTTGCAGAATGATGTTTCATGCATTCTTGTTGCCTAGTGCCCTGGAGTACTTATGGGAAAGCCTAAAAGTATGATGCAATAGATAGATTTATTGAAAAGCATTGTTAATCTAGGAT
>JAMKQA010025974.1:0-22628 GCA_024699735.1 Posidonia australis
TAATTTGTTTATTAAGTATAAACTCACATGCATATCTCAATTATAGAATAGCATTCAAGTCTCAGGATAAAGCTAAACTGAATAAAGTCAAATTTGTGTTTTAAGATATCATATCACTTCAGTCATATTTTTGCAGCTTATTCTAGTTCAATGATAGAAAAATAGAGTGCCAAATATGCCTGAAAGATGTTTAAATAACTGATGCATGAGAACCAACTGTTTCTTAGACTTGACTCATAAGTCAGAAAGCCAAACTCAACATGCTTGTTAGTTGTTACTAACTGTCCAGACTCCTAAGTAGCCCAATATTCAAAAATATAACTCCAACAAGAAAACCAAGTGCCAACTTGCTCAAAATAATAAATTGCATCAAATTTTATCTATTGGCATTTAACTGTTCATGTTTTCCCAGCAAACAGGCAATGGAAATGCAATGGTCAGAGAATCAGAATATGTAGTTCTGATATTACATTCACAGACTTCTTATTCATAGCCGAAGACAAGCAAATTAGTAATCAAGCATGGAACTCCTTGAATAAACCAAAGGTGGTTGTAAATGAGTAAGATCGTTAAAAATATTTAGTGAAACCACAGTTACCACTAGAAAAAATTAAAAAGAGAGAAGCATGATGCAGTAACTTCTTTACCGGTAAAGGAGTAAATATCTAATAAAAAAGATAAAGCAAGGTTTAACAAGTTTAAGGAAACAGGGGAAAAGCTTTAGAGTATAGACAACTCAAGTCTAAAACAATCCAAATATTCTACAACTAGTTTAAAATGCGTGTGTGCATCCTAAAGTAACTTGTTTTATTTATATCAACCAAGGCATATGAAGTTACAGCAAGAGTTTTTGAAAGTATGTGTTAAGTTTGTGAAGGTTTTTATGATGACCATGCTCATAACATGTTTCCTAAACTTTTTTTTTGAAGAATGTATTTCCTAAACTTATTACCAATGTCTTGCAAAATCCTAAAAAGGTCTCTAAATAGTTTGGGTTTCCATACTCTATACACACTAAGGGGTTGTTTGTGCACAAGGATTCAAAGGGAAAAGAAAAGATGAGAATTTTTTTTCCCATTGACCATATATCTTCTTAGTGTTTGTGCGGTGACAAGGAAAGGGGGATTTTATTTTCTCACCCCAAGTGGTGCAATTCCAAAAGAAAGGGGAAACACTCATCCCTCCCAACCCAACACCTCCCACCCCACCCCTCCCCACCCCCATCACCACAACTCTCCATCCTCCTCCAACTCTCTTTCATGCTCCTTTGGCCTCCTCCAACCTCCTTCGGCCTCTTCCAACTCTCCTTGGAGCTCATCCAGCCTCAACCTCCCTTGAGCTCCTCTGGCCTCCTCCAACCTCTTCCAACCTCCTCCGACCTCTTCAACTTCTCCAACTTCCTCCAATCATTGAAGGTCTATTTTTCCCATTGTGGTTGTGCAATTGCAAGTTTATAGTACTAGTTTGAGTGGATGTTCCTATGTTTTTGTTGATTTATGATTATGGTATGATTATGATTATCATATGTTTGATTTATGATATCTGATTAGGAAAATGTGATGTAGAAAATGGCCCAAATGGTCAGGCATGTAAGATTTCCAAAGTAAAAACTAAAATGCTTGATCATAGCCATCATATTCGCTGGCATATGTTTTTGATCTTGTTCTATGTCAAAATGTTGCCATCATTCTTCGAAGTAAAGGGGAAATAGCCATCGATGGTGATTGCAAGCTTGTATCGGTTTTCTGCTCACCAATATACTCCAATGATATATTGTGTGTAAAAAGTTAGAAGGTAGTTTAACTTTCACCTCCTGAAAGTCCTTGTGTCGCAGCCTTTGTAAAAAGTTATTCAGAAAAAGTTTCAGAAGCTAGGTTAGGCTTAGCATGTTCTTTAGGGACACTTGATTCAAGCTTGACTAAATCCCATTTGAATTGTTATGCAACTTGGTTCAGAAATACTAAAGCCTGATGTTGGGTGATTCGACTTAGCCTATCCAGGCTAGGCCTAGGCCATTGTACATTGTACAAGAATCTCACAATATTGAACAGATACTAAATACTTTCAGGCAGTTTAACCTCATAGGTTGATACTTCTAATAGGTTGATACTAAATACCAGTACTTGTCAATCCTTTACTGTCTTGCACTTGACAGTAACCTTTGAATTATGTCTAATTTAAGGTTTTGAATGCTTTCAAATAAACAGTGAAATGGCCTGACCCACTTCTACAAGCCATATTTTTCACTTTCAAGAAAAAATTAAAACTTGCATCACAACAACTGTCAGTGATAATGGACAAATCAAATTAATTGAGGCCTTCTATTAAATGTGACGGGTTTATTTTGGTGGACAAAGAAGATCTTAGATCTAAACGGTAGGGAAATGAGTGCTGCATTAGCATATCATCACAACAGAATCCAAATTTCTCCTTCTAAATTTCCACCAAACAAGAACATGGAAACATAAATACCAGGGGCCCTGCCGTTAGGGATCCACTGTCCATTTAAAGGAACATCCAACAATATCGTATAGATGTCAGAAACCAAAAGTATCCTAATATCAGAGTCATGAAACCCTAAAATTCAATTCATATGCATGATGAAATATTGTTATTTCTTATTTTTCTTATATATCATTACACAACTGAAAATCCTGATGTTGATTTAAAAAGCAAACGGAAAAGTGCTGGATCAACAATCAATATTACATGCAATATTATTTATAATAGAGAAACATAGTGATAACAGTAGACATTGGAGATTTGAAATTTTCCAATGCATAAGGTCCCCACACCAATCACACATTTTAATTGCATCTCTGAATAGGTGATTCTATTACTTGTAATGAGAAAATCTTAAACTTCAGTGCTATACATGATTTTATGATACACCGAATAAATTCCAGGTAATATATAGTCCCGTGGATGATAACAAAATCAAATGGATAAGCATTACTAGAAGAGACCCGACAAAGAGGAAGTCAAATTCTTGTACAGAGGAAGTGGGATTTGTTGGATCTGCTGCTGCAATTACTGTGGATGATATATTGTGTGTAACAAGTTATATTCAGAAGGTAGCTTAAGTTTGACCTCCTGGAAGTCTTTGTGTTGCAGCCCTTGTAAAAACTTATTCAAAGTAAAAAAATTTGACAGCCCATAGCAATTTCATGCTGAACCAGCCAACTGCTCCTTTCAGCAGTTAACATAAGTACATCCTTATGAGGCTATGTCGATACGTGGGAAGACTATAGGTTTTATACCCACCTCAGTATACGGTAGTAGGCTCAGTAAAAGGATGTTCAGTATATTTCTTCTACCAATATTGTTTTAGCTCCTTACCATAAAGTGCTATTTTTGTTATCTTTTTTTATTTTCACTTTTGCTTGCTTAGGGAGCCTTGCATTCTTTTTTACCAAAATTTATACATTTCGATCTTAGCATTGCTCTTTTTCCTAGTATAAAGTCCTTTGTTTCTCTTACAACATAACTAGGTGGATGTTTGAAATGCTTTGTGATTTATATAAGATACATGACTAGCTACAGGTTATGAATTTTGTCATTGTTAGAGTTCTAATTTCTCTTATATCCTTAGATATAGGTTAATGGATAATTGGATATCCATTTAGTATATGAGTATCTTTACCCATCTATATATATGTACTCTTCTTTCTTTGATGGCAATAAGACACATTATCTTTGCCCTATCAACATGATATCAAGAGCTCCAAGTTTTTAACCTAAAAACAAAAAAAAAAAACCGCCGTCACAGCCCCTGTGCTGTCACCCAGGCTTTCCGCCGCTGCCACCTCCCCCACTGGTTTTCCCCCTCTGCCGGCCAGCCAGTCTTTCGACACAGCCTCCAGGCGACTCCCCTCCCGCCGGCAGCCCCTTCCAGCACCTCTCCAGCCCTCGCCGCCAGCAGCAGTCCTCTCCTCCGCCATCCGCTGCCACTCCGGCAGCCACCAGGGGCACCGGCGATCCCGTTCTCTAGCCGGAAAGGACTGTTCAATCCTGGAATGTCTCTTCGTCAGTAGGTCAACCATGTGTTAGGCCCCTTGATCTCCTGTTTTCGTTGTTTGTGGGTAGATACGTGATATCTACTGGTGTTTAAGCCTCTGGACTGCATGGTGGTGTTCCAATAGGTAGTTGCTACGTGGTTTCTCGAGAATAGTCATCTATTTAGCCTTTTTCCTCCGTGTTTATGAAATTTCAGACCTTATATTATTCTGTTATTATGGCTACTCGTGAATCCCTTGTTAAGAATCCCAGTGGCACATCTGAAAAGTTGAATAGCAAAAACTATTTACTCTGATCTCAAAGTTTTAAGACGTTTATTATTGTACATAGAAAACTCAATCATCTCACCAAACCGTCCCCAAATAGCAAGGATGCTACATATGATGATTGGTTCGTCGATGATGCAGCTATTGTCTCTTGGATGATAAACAGCATAGAACCTTCTATTACTAAAGGAGTTAGATGCTGAGACTAGCCAAGAAGATATGAGATACTCTTCGTCTCACCTACGGTCATGAGAAGAATATATCCAGGATTTTTGAGGTATATGAACAGCTCTTCACTCTTCGTCAGAGAGATCATTCTGTTTTAGAGCACTTTACACTGTTACGTGGTTTACTAGATGAGTTTGAAGTACATCAACCCTTGACGACGGATATTACACAAATGAGACAGTATCGGGAAGAACTAGCCGTGACCATTTATCTTTTTAACCTATCTCCTGAGCTCAGCTCTCAGATCAGAGAATAGATTCTAGGAGTTGACAGTGTACCAAATTTACAGACCACTTTCGCACGTGTTCTACGTATCACCGCAGTCACTCCTTTAGTCTTTGATCAGTCAACCATAGCAGCTACACGTGGTCGTGGACGTGGTGGCACTCATGGAGGGGGTCGTGGTCGCACAGACGCTGGAGGACGTTCACGTTGTACTTATTGTGGCAAGACTAGTCACCGAGTTGATACTCCACTTTCACAGGTATTAGTGCTCTCCTCGTCTCCAGAGATTTCTCCTAAATAATTGATTCTGATGCCTCTTCCCACATGTCAGGTACAAAAAACTTGTTTATTCGTTTGTCACAGTTGTTTGATATTCGATCTTTAGACATTGCTGATGGTCGGTCTTGTCCTGTTTCTAAAGGAGGTGTTATGCAGACTTCTTTCCAGATCTCTCTTGATAAAATCTTATATGTGCCTAACTTTCCTGTCAATCTTCTATCTATTAGTGCTGTTACCAAACAACTTTGTTGTTGTGTGACCTTTTTTCCCTTTCACTGCACTTTTCAAGGTTTACGGACGGAAAGGAGGATTGATTTGGACCGTGAGCATGGTAATGGTATGTACCTGCTGGTCCGTGACGAGATACCTCAGGGATTAATGTCTGTGGCTTCTACCTCAGAACCGTCTTCGCTGTGACACTACCACTTGGACCATCCATCACACCAGAAGTTACAACAAGCTTTACTATAGGTGTCCATTTCTCTTTTTGAGTGTGAGTCGTGTCAGTTAGGAAAGCATCATCGTACTTCCTTTCGTCAATTGCGTCTGGTGTCTAGTCCAAATTTATTTGAGTTAGTGTATTGTGACATCTGGAGTCCTGCCAGAGTCTCGTCTGTGTTCAATTTTCGTTACTACATTATTTTTATTGATGATTTTTCTAGAGTATCTTAGGTATATCTGTTAAAAGATTGTGGTCACATTTTTTATGTATTAAAAACTTTTCTTTCTGAAATAAAAAAACAGTTTGCTGTTACTCCCAAGTTTTTGCGTACTGATAATGTATTAGAGTTTGTTCAAAATAAAGTTGAATCTTATTATGCATCTTTAGGCATCATACATCAAACCACTTGTCTACACACCTCTCAACATAATAGAGTGGTACAGTGAAAGCACAGGCATATTCTTGATGTTGTTCGCACTATTATGGTACACATGAAAGTTTCCAAATATCTTATAAATAGGATGCTTTCTACTCTTCTAGGTGGCGAGATACCTCTTCGACGTCTTAAAAAAGATGCCACGTTGTATTCCTTGACCCCTCGGGTTTTTAGGAGTATGGCCTTTGTCCAGGATCTCTCACCAGGCCTTGATAAACTTTCTCCAAGAGCCATCAAAGTGCGTTTATGGAATACTCCAGGACTCAACGCAGATACCGATGTTTTCATCCGCCATCTAGTCGTTACTTTGTGTCTGCAGATGTCACCATTTTCGAATCTACGGGATACTTTTGTGCTTCGAGTGTCTCAGAGGAGCCAACAGTTAAGTCTGTTCCTCTTCCAGTTGTTGAGTCTGGTATTGACACGACAAATCCACCTCGTCCCTTGCATGTATATTAATGACGGCAGAGACCACCAGCTCCATCAGCAGCAGAACCAGCTTCCTCCTCGAATGTAGATCCACCTCCCAATGATCTTCATCTTCCTATAGTTCTTCGGAAAGGTAGTCGTTCTTCCACCTCTCATCCAATCTCCAACTTTATTTCTTATGACTCTCTTTCTTCCACTTTCCATGCCTTTGCTTTGTCTCTTTTCTCTGAGTCTATTCCTAGAAATCACCAAGAGGTACTTTTACTTCCCTACTGGAAAGCCATAATGGACGAGAAGGTAACTGCCTTGATAGCTCATAGCACATAAGAGTTAGTGATCCGTCCTTTTGGAGCCCAAATAGTCATATGTTGTTGAGTTTATACTGTCAAGTACAAAACAGATGGCACAGTTGATCATTACAAGGCTAGATTGGTAGTCCGAGGATTCACTCAAATGCATGATATTGATTACGATCAGACTTTTTCTCCAGTTGCTCGCCTCAATTCTATCAAGATTATTCTCTCTGTGGCTATCAATTATTCATGGGATGTTTGTTAACTTAATGTGAAAAATACCTTCTTGTATGGAGATCTTACAGAGACAATTCTTATGGAGCAACCTCTATGATATGTTACTCAGGAGGAGAACAGAGTATACAAGCTCAAGAAGACAATTTATAGCCTAAAACAGAGTCCAAGAATGTGGTTCGAAAAATTTAATAAAGTAGTGATAGATGGAGGATTTCAAAAGTATGCTGTGGATCACTCCGTTTTTTACAGGAAAACTGATCAGAGATGTGTGGTGCTTGCGGTATATGTAAATGATATTCTAGTGACTAGCAGTGACGAAGGGAACATAAAAGAAGTCAAGGAGCATCTTGCTCTCATTTTGTCACCAAAGACTTAGAGAAACCAAGATACTTTCTTGGTATTGAGTTTGCTTATACCAATGGAATGATGTTATCTCAAAGAAAGTATGTACTTGACCTTCTTAAGGAGACAGGACTTTTGAGATGCAAACCAGAAAGTATACCTATTGAATAGTTACCACTTTTTTGGGATACTAGCTCTGAGTTGTTGGATGACTCCGATTAGAACAGGAGGCTGATTGGAAAACTCATTTATTTGGCAATGACTCAGCCAGATATCTCTTATGCGGTTAGCTTACTGAGTCAGTTTATGCATGAGTCTAAAAAGATACACTAGACTAAGACTATGCGAGTTCTCTCCTATGTGAAAGATGCTCCAGGAAGAGGTCTGAGAAGAATGGCCATGTGAATGTTATGGCATACTCAGATTCAGGATATGCAGGAGACCGAGGGGATAGAAAGTCTACATCTGACTTCTGTACTTATGTAGGAGGCAACCTAGTCACATGGCGCAGCAAGAAACAGAACGTGGTGTCACACTCTATTGCTAAGGCAGAGTATAAGTCTATGGCTCAAACTGCATATGAGATAGTGTGGATCAAGTCCCTGCCGTCAGAGCTTGATTTGTCATCTGAGATGCCTATGCCGATGTTGTGTGATAATCAAGCTGCAATCTTCATTGTCAATAATCCAACTTTCCATGAGCACACCAAGCATATTGAGGTCGACTACCACTACATTCGAGATATGGTGATGAAGGGAGTTGTATCTACTCCATATACTCCTTCATTTGAGCAGTTAGCTGACATTTTCACCAAGGGCCTTAATATTGAAATGTTTAGGTCTCTTTGTACCAAGCTGGGTCTTCTTGATGTGTATGCTCTAGCTTGAGGGGGAGTGTTAGAGTTCTAATTTCTCTTATATCCTTAGATATAGGTTAATAAGTAATTGGATATCCATTTAGTATACGGGTCTCTCTACCTATCCTATATATATGTACTCTTCTTTCTTTGATAGTAATAAGACATTATCTTTGCCCTATCAACAGTCATAGATATGACTAAACATGGAAAGAAAAAGGTTGGTCTCGAAGTACCAAAGGTGGGGAAATCTTGTGTCGAGTATAAGAGATGAAAAATTCATGCTCAAGCTTTTAAATGTGTTGAAATAGTCTCATATTAGGTGATTATATATAAATGAATCCCTTCACTCATTACCAATTGATTTTGAGTTAGATGTGAAATCTAAATGGGTCCAAGTCCACATACATCCATCCATGTATAAAAAAGACACTTGTTAAACCTAAAAAAGACCACAAGTGAAGGGAAGTGTTGAAATAATCCCAAATTAGATAGTTATATATAAATGAATCCTTTTACTCATTGTCAATTAACTTTGAGTTGAATGTACACATTTAAACAAAGTAAAGGCATTACTAATGGTTATGAGAAAGCCATAGATGGAAATATTAAACCGGATACGTTTGCAGATGCAATTAGGAAGTTCAATGAAAAAATGAGAACTTCAATCTCAGAGAAACATGTGGAGAATCATATAAAGACATGACGAACTAAGTATAA
Organism: Posidonia australis; assembly: GCA_024699735.1. Taxonomy (NCBI): domain Eukaryota; kingdom Viridiplantae; phylum Streptophyta; class Magnoliopsida; order Alismatales; family Posidoniaceae; genus Posidonia; species Posidonia australis. The sequence continues at coordinate 8,771 of JAMKQA010025974.1, forward strand.
GAATTACAAGATAATTGTAGAATAGAGTGGTTGGGGTCCACAATTACTTGTGGTCACACTGATATAGAAAGAGAGGTTTGTAGCGAGTTCGTAGAAGTTTGAACTTATAGTTTCTTGTATTTTTCACATTTTTTATTTGTTCTTTTTTTAGAATATCTTTGTTAATAATATGTTTTACTCCATTATAGAAACATCCAGAAATGGCCAAATACCAAGGAAAGAGTTGTGTCATGTATAAACAACTTCAATCTCTACTTGCTAGCGACATGACGACTGGTTCTAGTTTGATGCAACCATCAAACTTCTCACAATCAACCAAAGAAGGTGGATATTGTAATGCCTCACATTTTCCATAATAATTTAAAATAAATTAAATTACGAGAAAATTAAAACTAAATAGAAGATATTAAACTACCAAGAACCTGTGTGTACGGCTACGAGACTGCAGACTATATGCATTATGCTAAACCTCTACATGTCTGCACTTATAACCCAAAAACACGAAAAAAAATGCATGAGTGATAAAAATCACCAAACACGCATCCCACGAAAAATAGTGGAAAACAAAACTATAATAAATTTTCTTTTAAATTCATTTCGCAAACTATTTCTCTAAAATCCTATAAACTATGTCCACACCGGCCAAAACCACAATCAGAGCTCTACCAACCGAAAAACCACAAACAAAGGCCCTCAATGGCCAAAACTACACACAGTGAGTTCAGAAGTCTGACGCCAAGCAACCAAACTCTGACCATAAACAATCCACCGAGGAAAGACCACGTCGTTCTACACTACCACAGTGAAGCCATCCTGTGTAGAAGCGATCAACGTCCCGTCATTCTCCCTACGTGAAGAACCCTCACAAAGCCAACCCTTCTTTGGAAAGGTTGTCCTATCTCTCAAGATGCTACCAGTTACGGTGCACGTGTCCCACCAGCACTGGCCACCACAAAGTCTGCCTCCTCACGACGTCCTCCACTCACAATGCTCAGGAAGGAGTGTCATACCTCCACACCCGATAACACCTAAGCCTCAATGCTCACAACGACAGCAAGAGTATCATACCTCCCCGTCATGCCACAAGATACCTCAACCCGCGAACCACAACCCTAACCTTGAGACGACAGTCAAGGAGTCTCATACCGCCAGGACCGGACATCCCTCAGCCTCAAGTATCTCGGCCCCCCGACCTCGACCAGGGAGACACGCCCAATCACTAAAGAATATTGTCACATTCCTTGGTCCCGACGACCACGGTCCCACACTGTCTCGACCCGCATATAGAAAACTAGGAAAACCATTTTCCAAATCTGTCAACACCTCTCTTTTGAAATCATTTTTCAAACCATTTTATATATCTCTAAAAACTCTTCCAAAATCTCGGCAAAACAGCACATCAGATGTCCCAAATGACCACCACTAACGACCCACAATCCCATCTCAAAGGGACAAAATAAACCAATCCGAAAAACCATCAAAAGTCAGATTTTATAGCATATTTGAGCCCTGATTTGGTATGCCGAAAAACAAGTTCGATATACCGAAATCCACTGATTGACATGCCGTTCTGTCTCCGATATGTCGAAATTCACTGGATCGGTCGATCAGAAAAATTTGACAGGCCAAATCTACCGGAGGACCAATACTATCAGAAAAATGGCATGCCGAACAGATTCGGTATACCGAAATTCACTAATTCGGTATGTCGTTTCCACTTCGGTATGTCGAATTCTACGAATCCCAGAAAACAACCCAAAAACCTACTGTTCAAAATCGCCCAACTAGGACCGACGATCAGACCTCCAAAACTAATACTAAAAATCTCACATAAAACATAAGATGTAGGTCCTTGAGTCTACTCAAAACCCAACAAACAATACCAAAATCAATTCACCATGCATCAAAATATAAAATTACAAACATAGAAGGGTCAAAACGACCCAAAATACAGCCACCACATTAAACACCCATAAATGTCTCCATAAATTCTCATAAAATCATAATAAATTCTTGAAATGTAAATTTACCTAGATTTCATGCGATTCTCTGGCCGACTTCAGCGACGCTCTGGCCGACTTCAACGATCACGACCCTCGTCGGGGCTCACATGACCACAAAAGCACACCACCCGAGCTCCACCCGTCGCCACAAGCCACCGCACGCCTCCACTAACTCACAAGTACATCGAATAGAGAGAAAGATGCGGGAAGGAGAGGAACAGGGGAGGGAGAGTGAGGGGGACGGGAAAAAGGGGAGTGAGTGGAGTGAGAGGGAGCGAGTGGAGGGGGAGGAAGAGGAAGGGAGGTGGCGTGCTCGAGACGGAGGGAGAACACGCGGAAAAAGAGAGGAGGAGAAGTGCGGAAGAAGAGTCATCGACCGCGCATATAAATATACGCCAAAAGTGGTAGTTACATGCATGCATACATAGTGCAACCACCGACTTCCCACACGAGCTAACAATCGCACCAAACTCTACCATCAACCTACCCACAACGCGAGCCCCACACGGACCCACACCTAGGTCCACAAGTACAGTGTCACAATGCACAATACCAAACCACGCACAGAGACATACAAATAAAAATCAGTCCACGAGGTTCAAGCCTAAAAGCACAAAATCACACAAATGAGCCTCGAAACAGTAACACCTGTCCAAGAATAAATTCATTAAAATGTAGATAATTACAAAATGAATTTTACATGTATTACATCCTAACCCCCTGGTTTTGATGCGGTGGCAGCATCATGGAGCCGAGGAGGCAACATGGGAATGTGAGGAAGTTATCCTAGCCCAGTACATGTATCTTTTCGCCTAGTGATTTCGAGGGTGAAATCTTCTTTTAAAGGAGTTAAGATGTAACACTCGTAAAATTTATTTTGTATTTATCTACATTTTAATAAATTTGTTCCTGAACGGGTGTTACTGTTCCGATGTCCGTTTGAGTGATTTTGTACTTTTGGGCTTAAACCTCATGAACTAGCTTTTATTTGAGTATCCCTATGCATGGTTTGGCACTGTGCTTGTGAGCCCAGGTGTGGGTCCATGTGAGGCCCGCGTTGTGGGCTGGTTGGTGGAAGAGTTTGGTGCAGTTGATTTAGCATAGTGCATATAGTCTAGAGTCTCGTAGTCGCACACACAGGTTCCTGGTAGTTTAGTATTTTCTGTTTAGCTTTAATTTCCCCGTAATTTAATTTGTTTTAAATTATTGTGGAAAATATAGGACATGACAGATATATTAGTACCAATGATGACAATTTAGATGATTGTGATTGTATAGATATAAAGGAGACATCTCAACCTACTAGGCCTCCATTGATCACAAATTCCACAAGTAAACGTAGAAAAAGACAACGTCCTCATGTCAAGTCACAGGAGACAATTTTAGTAGCATTGGTCGACATGACCAATGCAGTTAAGGGATACATAGAGAAAAAGGAAGATGCAAATGAGAAAAGAATGAAACTAATGTAGGAGATATTTGCTTTGAATAAGCAAAACATATGGAGATGGTTACTATTAAACGAGCAAAACTTGAGGTTAAGAAGATAAATAATGTGAAATAAGTGACTCAAATTCTTTTTGATCTTTCAGGACTTAAGACTTATGAGATATACAATGCTATGGAAATGTTTGAGAATTTGAGTAAAAGACAATAATTTTTATCTCTACCACAAGATAGAGATCTTGAATGAATTAAATGGACATTAAACAAGAGAAGTAAATAACTTTTATTGGTGTTTTATGCTTCGTTACATAATATGCACTTCTATTGGTGCTTTTTTTGTTGCCCCCCATATGTAAAGTTGGTTTAATGCTATTTCTTTTTGTAAGCTTTACTTTAAGCTATATTGTGAAGTGACTTTGTAAGTTTTTCTTTTATGTTTTAAATACATTGGGTTCTTATGGACAACATCTTATATGCAACCAAGATTGCAAGTCTTTTTAGTATCTATCTCTTAAAACTTAATTGTGAAATTTGATTGTGTTGTATACTATAACAAATGATTCTTGGTTGTAGAATTTAATGTTGTGGATTGTATTTATTTGTTGTTTCTCCTATCATGTCATATTCTTTCTTATTAAGACAAAGTTGATAATAAGATTATGGTGATGATGATATATTCTTTTTTGTTCTCTAATATGATGATTTTCTTTTTATTCAGTCAAGTTGTTTCATCTTATTATGGAGAAAAATAATCTCTATTGGAACAATTACACATTAAAAAAAGTGAGCAATGAACTTGTAATTATATATAGATAATCCTTTCACTCATTGTTAATTGATTTTGACTTGGGTGTTCATATTTCAACATTATATCAAAGCCAAAAGAAGCCTAAATGGGTCCAAATCCACACATATCTATCTATGTCCAAAAGAGATACTTATAAAACCTAAAAAAGACCATAAATGAGGGAAAACATTAGAATAGTCCAACATTAGAAAAAATGATGACTGGATTTGTGGCTATAAATAGATGAATTCCTCCACTTATTGTCAATTAATTTTAAGTTAGATGTTTATATTCCAACAATCTCTTTAAAAAATTAGTTAAAGATGATGAAAATACAAGGAAAAGAGTTATGACCATATTGTTTTTAAAGTTATAAAATGTTTTTAATATTGCAAATGCTCATTTGAATGTACTGGTGATCACTGAACGAATTATAGCAGGAAAGGCCAAGAGTATGTTCAAAGCTTGTTGGATCCTACTTTGCCAAGTCAAGTATACCAATGTTGAAAAATATATAGAATACCGCAACATGTTTTCCAAAGCTTTTGCAACTTACTAAAGTTGGAAGAAGTAACTTGTGACACCAAGAATGTGACTATGGAAGAGCAAGAGAGTAGTCAGAATTGACAATGGTGTAAGGAAAATGAAGGGAAGGGTGTAGTATTTATAGGTCAAGATGTAGGAATAAAGAAAGAAAAAAAAACCCCAACAAATGGAATTCTAGTCGTTGGGGTTTAATAGGCCAAGTTGGCCTAATCCAGGTTTGGATCAAGCTCATTTCGAACCCTTGTCTATCTCTACCCAGAGGCCGAGATCGAGGCCCAACCCAACCGGACCACTATGCAAGGGTTGGGCCGACCTGACCCATATCTTTAAAAGGCTGGACTATGCTTGGGCCCATGATGGGTGGGTCGGGCTACCCGACCTAATTTTCACCTCTAGGCTTATCCCTATTATGGTAAAGTTTGGGGTTTGGGATGGTGGTGGATTTGGTGGTGATGTACCAGATAAGCTAAATTTTGTTTAGAAATCTATGTATTTTTACCTTATTTTGGCTGCTTCTCTTGTTTTTTACCCTTTTCTTTTTGCTTTATTTTTGCTTTTCTTTCTTCCTTATCAAATTGATAAAGTAGTTTTATGGTTCTCTTTGTGTTTAAAAAAGGAACTCTAATTGCTTGAAAAAAACAATCAACTAAAGGGGCTGCATAAGTCTTGCACGCCAATTCATATTGTACAATTATCTATGATGAAGCAAATGCCAAATTAACATGGACATTTAAATGGTTTAGATAAACAAAAAGAAAACAACAACAACTTTGACTTCTCAATTATATACTAAGGCTATTTCATTTTCATCACCATTATTTGTTCATTCTTTGAAACAACTAACTTGAACATAGCCTTTATGAACATAAGTATACTTTATTGCAGGGAAGTAAGAAGGAAGTATGGTATACCAACCGGGTTAAAACAGATGCATAATTGGGAAGAAACTCCATATATGACACGCAGACAATGCCCTTTGGCTATCTCCCATACGCGCACGGTTTTATCCAGTGATGAAGAAGCAATATACTGATTGTTCGATGAGAAATCAAAATCTGTAATTTAGTTATTGCTTAAAGCAGTATCAAGTAATGTTATTTTGAAAAAATAAATGAAAAATATAAAAGGAATGTTTTCTTTGTCAGCTAACTGCCTTCTAAATTATTTTTTTCTGGATTCATCATCAAAATATAGATGAAAATAGAATAAATAAAGCCACAAGAGAAATTTAATCCCGCCAAGGGCAAAGAGAAAATGTTGTTGTGTCTTTTACCCAATTTGCAATGGTGTCCAATATCAGAACTAGAAAAGTTTTCAAACCACAGACTTGACTGGATTGAAGGTTTATCATGTGCAGGCACATTATTCTAACAAGAAAGTGAAGATTAAATTGATGCAACATGAAAATTCCTAAACTTCAGAACTGGCTAGAAAGTATAGTCAAGGATATACATAAGACATAGCAAATGCAATTGTATAGTACATTGAGAAACATAAAATATGATAGATTATTTGTTTTCCACTGGTTTTCCTGATTTAGCCAGCCTACTAGAGTAAACCAAAACATAGAATTGCTTTACATAAAAGGGCCCATCAAGGGAGCCAACAGAAAGATCAACTGTATTGCACCAGATGAGTTGAACTTCAGAGTTCAAAACTGTCCTTCGCCACTGCATAGAGGGTTAGGGGTTGAGACTCTTCAGGAACTTCCGGACGCTCTAAAATTTTATGATGTGACAGAGACTTATTTCATGAAAGTTTTAAGCACTGTATGAGTGGAAATTCTAAGAATTGTCCACAAGCTCTTACTTCCTAAGCATTTAAGGAATCTAAGAATTGCAGCACTACAAATTGTCTAAAATTGTCAATCTGATGTCAATACAATATACAAGACAGCAACAGCACTGAGTTAATAACTTATTATACAAGCCTAGGCGGCACCATTAGAGGCCCAAGTGTACAGACACCTTGGGTTAAATTAGCCTAACGGCACCATGACGTCAAATATTGACTCTTGATAACTACTAATTAGTTTTTCTTAGTTATTGTTATTTGTTATTGACTTATTGTTATTATTAAAATTATTATAGATTTGGAGGATAATTAAAATTTTATTTATAGTTAGATTGTTATTGTTAATTTTACAAATTGATACGTTAATTTATTAATACATTATAAATTCTGAATATATTTATAAACATATTTTAAAAAATCTAAAAAACATGTAAAATTTGTATTTTTATTACCGCCTAAGTGTCCAGGTGCTCAAGGCACCTTTGCTCATCACCATGGTGATAAGTATGCCATACATAATCTTATCATTGAAAAACAAAAATAAAAGTGCCTAATTCAATCAAACAAGGTATATCACAGTATCCAGAATTTTTAGTATAATATGAGTTATACATGTTATTCCAAATGGCGGTGCTAGGAAATCAAGAGCACAGGATCCAAACCAAAGGTCCAAAATATATATTAACATATACAAAACAAATTCCCTAAATATCAATACTTTTCCTTTATTTCTAAAATTCCAGCAGGGTCAGCCAACCCCTCTGTGGGGTAGCTGGCACCACCCTATTTCCAATAAGAATGACATGATTTAGAATACAATCTCACGAAATGCAGAAATTGATGGAAATCTTTGTAGACATGGTGCATTTATAGCCACTTGCAACACATTTTTACCATGTCTAGGCAACAAGCAAGGTTTCCATGTTTTCGTAAGCTTAGACCATGATAGTAGTGCAACTATCAAACCAATATTATTTGGGGTACAAAATAGTAGAAAAGGCCATTTATCACATATTCGCATTGGAGGCTCCTTAGTTAAGGTTACCTACAAAAGCAATATCTTGTGTGATTTTTATTTAGTATGATATCAAATTTGTAGACATCAGTTTAATATTGTGTCACTGAAATTCCTGGGAGAATTAACTCTTTTTTTCCTATTATACTTCAACTAACTGAAACTATTAGAATGACAATAAAAGGTATAAACTAGAGAATGACCTCATAGCAATTGCCAAGTAAAACCAACTTTGCAAAGAGCATGAACTTTATTTACCTTAGGAGAATCATTCCACCTAGCTGCATTATAAAATATTTTATCAATGTATTATTCAAGTAGGTGGTACATACTTATTTCAAAATTATGACATACTGTAGAACTATATGAGGTACAGATAAACTCATTATGTCTTCTTCAGGTATTATACCAGTGTCGGGGTCTAAGGTATTATCAATGATGTAATTATTAGATTCGAGATACCTATTTCCACTAGATATTAAAGAAAACAATTAGACAACCATTGTAGCCTGAATCCTATCCTCAAAAGCTTGGGAAACTTCTATCTTTTTCTTGGACTGCATTTGCTTTATTCTAGGATCATTCCAAACACTTTATGTATGCTTATTGTCTATGCATATAGTATTAGTAAGCATAACCCATTTGTAGATTAAAACAATGTAAATACCTTTTTTAAGAAATTAAAAATACAAAAAATTACTACATAGAACCCTTTAAATTACTTTAAAAAATAATAAAAACACCTGGTCCGACCTGTGATGTCCTTAGTGTGCCCTTTCAGCTGCTGAAGTATTGACTGAGGTTTTGAAACGTCACAAACTGTCAAGCTTCCATCAGATGCACCATATGCAAGTAAATCAGAACTCCTATGTCCGAATTTCAAGATTGTAACTGCCAATAAAAAGAAACCAAGTAAATTGAACAGACAATAGCTTGTGGCAAGGGTTAAATATAAAAAAGAAAGTGAACCTACAAAAGTAATGACAACCGTTGCTTTTCCTATGATCATGAACTATAATATAACAATCTTCTTCTGCCTAAAGTTATTTTATTTTGTTTCAAAAAGATTACATATTCGTATTTATTTCAGAAGTACCTGAAGATTTGCAGCTGTCAAAAATACAGTGCATTCCAACGAATGAATATGCAGGCTCAACAGATGGAAGTGGGCGATCAGCATCACTCATTGTTGAGGTGAAACTTGTGTTGTGCCCCATAATCGAGTTTAGTCGAAGTTCCTTGTTCGGAAAGAAAGTTAATAAAACGTCAAATCAGGAAGTTCACCTAGATACATATAAGTGAAACTATAAAACTGCACATGAATCACAAAAATGTGGGAGCTCAACCTTTCCTTAAAGGCCTATTTGGTATCTAAAAGAAATCACAAAACATGCAACTTTGCAGGAAAAACTGATAGAGATGACAATCTAGCATACCCTGCTGGAACCCCAGCTGCCAGCATCAAACAAAATAGACTGCAAACCAGATGATGAAGCCCAACGTCCACTGAGATAAGTAGTGAAACAGATAAGAGTTTGAGTTTCAGCTTACATGAAATAGAAGAAGTTTGACATGAATAAGTCCAATGGATATTACTAATGGATAGTCTACAAAGCAAAGTTAATTGTATTCAGCATAATTGCTACCTGTAACTACAATAAAATTCCACTCCAATGGTTATAATCCAAATGAACAAAAAAAGGTGCTTCCAAGTATCCTACAATCAGGATGTACATGTCTTCAACCAAATGAAGAATTACTTTGAAGCTTAAATATTAAAGCTGCACATGCTTCACCCAATGAAAAATCACTTATTGAGTTTTCTTAGTCAAGGTAGACATGGTCCACCGAACAGACCTTCACAGCATTTGAATCTCTTGTGAATAAAAACTTGCACAATGTCATGCTCAAGAAAGCCTCACAATTAAACCATTTACATACAGAAAATGGGTATCAAATCTCACTATTCCTGGTTTATCACTTCCTATTGTCAATTTTCTTCCTTACAGATATGTCAGTTGGTCTAGATCATCACAATTAGATGAGTTCAAAAAATAGAGTAAGCAATGTAGTGCTTTGTTACTGCAAATCAGAGCACGTAAATATCAGATGTTGCTATTAAACTACAGACCGAAGTGAGCTTGATGGGAGTACCAGCACAAGGTCATATTTATTCTCAGAGTACTTTTCAATGAATGTCACCAAAAAGCCAAGATTTATCAGCACAATGTTACATTTGGCAAAAGTAAATGTGATAGCCATACTTTACCAATGTAGTCTATTATCTGTTTCTTTTCACAATAATTGAGTAACTCCTTTCTTTTCACAAAAATTAACATATTTTCTTACTGTCGATTAGAGTAATTAGTTTTAATGGTTAAATTTTGTTATATTTTCAAAAGGTTCAAATAATTAGTGCAACTTAAATTTGTACCACAAATTGCTCGTTCCATGATAATTTTATTTACACCACTAAAAAGGAAAACAAAATTGGAACTATATTCGAGTTTAAACATACTCATGTAGCTGGTTTTAATTTCCGACCAACAAATTTTACAAATCATCACAATATGCAAACAGTAGTTTTCTGAGTAAGAAATCGAAAGTATTTCAACTTAGATAAACAGACCTGTTCTCAGGGGTAGTCGATTGGCTGGATATTTGAGACTGCTCCCCATTCCTCTGCATTCGGATAAAATTCCGATAGGCCACGTACCCTTTTCCATTGCATCTCCAATCCTTCCATCCAAACACAACCACAAATACCAATACGCCAATAATTCACTCTTACAAACATAAATCCCCTAATCATGAACACTCCCCGCCCAAAATCCATAATAATCGTACAACACAATATAACAATAATAACAATCACTAACCAAGATTGCATCTCTCGACAAAAACACATATTGCAACCACAAATTCAAACCGAAGACTCGATCTTTCTCACCTTCCGGCGAGCGACGGCAGATGGCTCGAGCTCGGCCTTCAATTGCAAGAGGAGGCGACGGGTGCCGACGTAGCTGAGGTCACGATAGCGATCGGGATCAGAGCCCTTGGCAGGAGGTGGCTGGAGAAGACAGCCCACCAGATCCAAGTCCACCAGCTCCGCTTTGCGATCCTCCGCATCTGCCATGGCGATCCCAGAACTCTCAGGTGAGATCTCCGGAAATTTCAACCGCAAGGCGCCATTTGTTTGTTTTGTCACTTTGCGTGTACGTGTGTGTGTGTTTTTCTTTTTATAAACGGTAATATATATATAAACCTTACTTAAGAAAAGTAGGTTGATGCATATTTTCAGTAAACAATGTATATTTTAATCTACAATTTACTGAAATTATAATTTCAATCATTTTCAGTAAATACTAAAATTATCTTTTCAATAAACACTAAAATTAATTTTTTAGTAATTTATGAATGAAATACAACATGATTTACTGAAAAACTTCGAAGGCCTCACTTAACCTAAGTAAGGTCGGGCCTCATCTGAAAATTAGCCTATAGAATAATGATCAGGTAGGACCCTACCTTACTTAAGTAAAGTAGGACCCTTAATCTCAATCATCAATCTTCATCTCAGTAACTATCATTTTATTGACAATAATTTAAAAAAAATTGTATTAAATAAAGAGGTAGTTACTACAACCACATTTTCCATCAGATCCACTATAAGATTCAAATCTAACGATTAAAAGATTCAAGATCCTACTTATCTTAAGTAAGGACGAACTCTATCAGAAAATTAGCCTCTATATATATATATATATATGAGCCAGTTCAGTTACATCCTCCTTATTTTAGGAAAGATGCATGAGGATTATTAGATTGTGATCTAAAGGTAAGTATTAAAACCGTCAATGATATCATAGTGGTTTTGTGTTTTTATTTTTTAAAATTGTAAATCTGTTAGTTTTTTTTTTGTAATTGGCAGTTGCTATTTTTAATGATGTGAAGTTTCTATCAGTTACGGTGAAACCAAAAATTACGTAGCCATCCTTATTTGGAATAAATTTAAATTGATCATGTCTTCATGCAATAATTTGCTTTGACTGCAGGTATGTTTTATGGATTTATTTGGAGTGTTGAGAAGTGGAGATCCTGCTACTACTGGCATTGGTATTTACCAGATTGTCATTATTTTACTTATCAAACACTGTAGATGGTGACATGGAAGAACACATCGTGTTATGTTTTATAATTTTGTTATACTATTATCCAGACAGTATTACAATATTGTAACTATTTTTGTTTTAGGAATCTTATTAATGTTTGATAAGTTCATACGTGGATATCATGCAAGATTCATTTGCACTGAAGGAGAGGAAGTGTTGTTAGTAATACTATCGTTTTACGATTTCATCTAGTACATATTTTTATTGGTATGGTTACTATTTCGTTTTTCGTATCACTATTTCGTTATTATTCTACAACAAAACTAAATTAGTATTACTGATTTAGACCCCAAACAGTAACACGAAACTAAATTGTTACAACAAAACTAAATCTGTATAAACACAAACACATGAAGCAATCCAAAAAATAACCGTATCTGAATCAAAATCCCAAATCCCACAAGATGAAGACTGAAAATCCATTGACCTTATCAACGAGTATCGAGTCGATAGAGAAGTCCCAGCTGGACTTGTGCAACTTCCAGAGATCCGAATCTAGTGCTAGGGCATGCTTGCGCAGCACCTACTCGTTTTTCCACGTCCTCGACAGCAACAACGAGACCGATGCGGGAGGGGTTGTAGTCGTTGACAGATTGGTGCAGAATGAGTGGGGGGAGGCAGCGAGAGGAGGGATTTGCAATAGTTGTCGGCGACTCACATGTCGACGACGCAAGGTGCGCGGTGGGAGGGGGATAGGCAGTGGTTGTCGGCGTTGCATGTCGACACAGGGAGGCAGCGTAGGGTGTGTTGGGGGAGGCAACGTCGGGGGGGAGGAGGGATCCGCAGTGGTTGCCAACGATTCACATGTCGGCACAGGGAGGTGGTGCAGGGTGTGAGGGGGTAGGCGAGGGGGAGGGTGTGCGGGGGCAGGGGGTGTGTAGGGTTTCGGGGTTTAGGGGGTAGGCATGGAAATCGGGCCGAGCCGGCCCTGGGCCGCCCGGCCTAGCCGGGGCCCGGGAAAAAATCACCTAGGCTGGGTCGGGCCAGGCCCGTCGTGGGCCGTGGGCTGTGCTGGGCCTAACGGGCAGGCCCGCCAAGGCCCGCAGAGTAGGCCTATTTAGGCCAGCAAATACTCCCTGGACCGGGCCAGGTCGGCCCATGTACAGTAAAAAAAACCCTTGGAAACTCTGACACAACCATAGACACCAAACGTATAGGCTTATTTATTTCTGCGTTTCTCTTCTCTCTGCAAATCAAGATTCAAACAACAACGAACGACAGAGAGAGGAGGATGTTGGAGACGGTGAAGTACCTACTGGGGCTGGCGGGGCCGAGCGACTACGGCTCGAGGACGACGGCGAAGGAGGTCACCTGGGACTGCCCCGACCTCTGCCCCATCACCGTGGTCATCATCGGAGCCACTTCGGGGATTGGGTTCGAGAAGGCGAGGGTTCTCGCCTTGCGCGGGGCGAGGCTCGTGCTCCCCGCGTGCAGCCTCAAGGTCGCACAAGAGACCTGTTCCCAGATTAGGGCGGAGTTCCCAGAATCTGAGATGGTCGTACTTCTGCTTGATCTTAGCTCGCTCCGTTCCGTCAGGGACTTCGTCTCTCGGTTCGAATCACTCTGTCTCCCGCTTAATCTCCTAATGTACACTTTCCAGTCGATTGTTTCGTTCGTCTATTGAATCTTACGTGTTTTGATCGTCTCTGAGATCTACCGATTTCTTTTTCGTTTTCTTCCTCTTGTTGTCGATGTCATGGTTTTAGCAACAACGTCGGGAAATTCGCCCGCCGGGATTTCTTTTTTTTTTCATTTTCTGGGGATGTATATTCAGGGCATTTCCTACTGATGAAGCTTCTGCTGGGGAAGATGGCGGAGACGGCGAAGGAGACGGGGATCGAAGGGAGAATAGTGAACGTTACCCTCGCAATACACGACTGGTTCTCCGACGACGGATTTGATTACTTACGTGTCATCACCGAGAAGAGAATGTACCGTAGACAAAAACGTGCTCCATACCAAAGAATTGGCCCGCCGGCCCGTAGGCCCGGCCCACATACAGGCCATGGGCCGTGCCGGGCCCATGGTCTGCAGGAACAGGCTCAGCCCGGTCCAGGCCCGGGCGGGCTGAGCATTTCTTGGGCCGGGTCTGCCC
>JAMKQA010025975.1:0-25084 GCA_024699735.1 Posidonia australis
TGCTTTTCAGTGAATTTTAATGGGTTTTAGTGTTTTATTGGGTCATGTGGGCTAGTGTGAACCTAATTGGGCTTGTGTGAGCTAGGGTTTTGGTGGTCGCGACCAGATCATCAACCGGAGGAGCCTGCTACCAAATGAGCTCAAAATTGGGGTGTCTACACACCCAACTTAGGAGAGATCGAGGTAACTATACTCACTAGATAACCCACACAACCCCTGACCAAAGACTTATAAGCCTTCATAGCTGAAATGACAAGCTTAGGCGCACCCTGACACCCACCTTGCATAAAGAAAGACCCATCCTTAGGAGACCCAAAATAAACTCTCCTCTAAGCATAGTTGATCAAAGTGGACTACTACGCTAGCCAATCCATGTCAAGTATCATATCGTACTCCTATATGTCCATCACGATCAGGCTGACATTGAACTTTCTGCCGTTAAGCATTAAGTCGACACACCGCAGATACCTCCATGCCAAACTGTGCTCCCCCAGCGGCATGACCACACTGAGATGAAAGGCCAGTCTAGTCGGTCTCTCTCTCAACTCCCCCGCAAATGACTTAGAGACAAAGGAGAAAGAACTCCCTGAGTCAAACAACACTTTAGCCATCCGGCCAGTCACAATATAAGAACCTGATGGCCAAGTAAAACAACACCACGTCTATACAATCAAGCAGATGTCTAGGTTACAAAGATATGACAACAATCACAGAGGGTCACAAAATCAACTAATCATCCTTACCCTCAACTACATCTCCCGAAGTCCTAGCGTCCGGAGCTGCAATGGTAAATACCCGTCCCTTTGTTGGTTGCTAGGGCGTGCTTCTTGCCTTCTTAGGCGGTTCTAGGTAGGATCTCTGAACAAGTCCTGCCTTTTCGCAGTTATAGCACACCATTGAGGCTGAAGGCTATCAAGGATGAAGACAATATGCAGTGATGTGGCCAACCTGACCATAGTTGAAACACTGGTTCCCACCGGGATCATTGGACCCTGTCTAACTGATGCCAGCTTCGCTACTCCCAGCAAAACTCTGTCAACTTGCAAGGGAAACACTAGACCTCCCCTTATGCTTCTTCTCAGGGTTACCTGAACTACTAGCACTTGGAGGACCTGAGAAAGAGAAGTGGGAAGTAAAAGAAGACTTACCCTTCCTTTTGGGACAACTCTCCAGATACTTCTGATGCTCTACCTCCAAGCGGTAAGCCATCCCAACCATGTCCTCCATAGTCCGGCATCGACAACCTAGCACCTTCACCCATAGCCTTGGATTCAAGCCGTCCAGAAATCTTTACGCTCGTTCCTCCTCAGACTTATAGGCAGGAGCGAAACGTTCCAGCTAGGCAAACTTAGTCTCATACTCGAGCATCGACATCGTGCCCTGCTCCAGACTTCGGAAATCTCGGCAAAACTGCTCCTTCACATGAGCAGGGAAATACTTGTTATAGAAGGTTGCCTTGAAATCCTTCCACTGGATGCTAACAATGACTGAGTCTGGGAACTTCAACTGCCTCACAAACTTCCACCACCTATCTGCTTCACCATCTAGCTGATAAGTCGCCAACCGCACCCAATGCTCCTTTAGGCACACCATGCTCTCCAACATCTTTATCACCTTCTCCAGCCAGGCCTCACTCTCTTCAGCACCGACCTTGCCCTTGAACAATGGCGAACGAAGCTTCGTGAACTGACTCAGCCATGGGTCACCTGACGGTTCACTGGCACTACTCTTGCTGAAGGCATGGGAGATCTCGTGAGCCAAGCTCCGCAATTTAGCACGAACTGCCTTCCATCCGCCCACATCCTCTCGAGACTCGGTTTCCTTGATAGAGGCCTTGCCCTTATGACCACAATGAGGCATCCTACAAGGATAGAGGCAAAACACCTACACCACAGACAAAACAACAACTAGAAAACCATGAAGAGAAGCAGGTGTAGACTCTACCATGCATGCAAACCTATAGAGTCTTTAGATTGGGCATCCTAGGCTAATGCAGCCTAGTGAA
The DNA here is from genome assembly GCA_024699735.1 of Posidonia australis. Taxonomy (NCBI): domain Eukaryota; kingdom Viridiplantae; phylum Streptophyta; class Magnoliopsida; order Alismatales; family Posidoniaceae; genus Posidonia; species Posidonia australis. The sequence goes on from JAMKQA010025975.1 coordinate 2,006, forward strand.
CCTGGTGCTCTGATACTAGATCTGTAACGCCCCCAATTCCCATAATAATTTAAAACAATTTAAATTACAAAAAATTAAAAGCTAAACAGAAATATCATCTACCAGGAACCTGTGTGTGCGGCTACGAGACTCCGGACTATGTGCACTATGCTAAAACTCATCTGCATGTCTGCACCTGCAACTCAAACCACGAAGAAAGCGTGAGTGACAAAAGTCATCCAGCACACACCGCATGAAAACGGTGGAAAACAAAACTATAATCAATTTTTCCTTTAAATTCATTTCGCAATCATTTTCTCTAAAATCCCACAAACTAGGCCCACAAGGTCGAAAACCGTAGCAAACGTGACCCACACTGGCCAAAACAATAAACAAAGCTCTACTAGTCCCAAACCACAAACAGGACCCTCAATGGTCAAAACCACACACAGTGAGTCAAGAAGCCCGACGCTAGGCAACCAACTCTGGTCTCAAGCAGTCACTGGGTTGCACTTTACTGGCTTACTACCACGACGTGCCACCTTATGCAGGAGCCGCATCGTCTTGCAATTTTCCTACCTGGAGAACCCTCACAAAATCAATCCCTCTGGGAAGGTAGTCTTGTCTCTCAGGACGTTACCAGCTACGGGGCACGTGTCCCACCCACACTGGCCATCATAGGATACGCCTCCTCAACGTCCTCCACACAGTACTCAGGAGGGAGTGTCATACCTCCACACCTAACAACACCTGAGCCTTAGTGCTCACAGCGACAATAGGAGTATCATACATCCTCGTCATGCCTCAATACACCTCAACCCATGAACTACAACCCTAGCTTCGAGACAACAGTTAGGGAGTCCTATACCTCCAAGACCCGATGATCCTCAGCCTCAGGTATCTCGACCCCCAACCTCAACTAGGGAGACGTGCCTGACCACTCAAGAATGTCGTCACATTCCCTAATCCCGACAACACGATCCCACGGTGTCTTGCCCCACACATAGAAAACTAAGAAAATCATTTTCCAAAACAGACCAACTCATTTCTTTGAAAACTATTTCCAAACCGTTTTATATCTTTGGAAACTTATTCAAAACCCTTGACAAAATGGCACATCAGGTGTCTCACAACACCACTAATGATGGCCCACGATCCCATCTCAAATGGGCAAAATAAACTAGTTCGGAAAACCCACGAGAATCGCATTTTATAAAATAGCTGCGCTCTGATTCGATATACCGAAATAGGCTCGGTATATCGAAATCTCATAGATCAATAGATCAACTAGAATCGGTCGACCAAAATAGGTGCAGGCACCTAAAACAGTAGATCGAAAACCAAATCGGTCGATCGAAAGTTCTTGGTTCGGTAGACCGAATAAATCTAATCGATCAAACTAGGACACAACGGTCAACACTCATAGCCAAAAATGGTAGACCAAGGAGATTCGACGACCGAATTTTTACTAGAGGACCCAATCTGATAGAAAAACAGCATAGCAAAATGATTCAGTATGATGTTTTCTGCAAAACCAGAAACGGACCCAGGGCATTGCACTAGCAGGATCCCCCAAAATGGGATTGAGAGGCGGACCCCCAAAACAAGCACCACAAAATCCAACTAAAACATATATGGTAAACCCTTAAGTCTTCTCCAAATCCACACAAACAAAACCGAAATCCATTCACCATGCAAGGAGAAACAAATTCGAGAAGCCACAAGGGTCAAAAACGATCAAAAACAACTCAACACCATAAATGGCCATAAATGCAACCATAAATCATCATAAATTCTAGGAATATAAATTTACCTAGATTCCATGAATTTCTATCATTTTCTACCATTTTCATGCTTTCTACAACACGAGGTGAGGTGTGTACCTGAAATGAGCTCTCCGACGACCCAACTTGCTCTCCGGCCAACCACCGACCACCATCGACGTGCACGACCATCATAGGAGCCTTCTTAACCTCCAGAGCTTCAGCCACGTTGACGCTGAGCCACACGACCACCTTCGCCTCTCGCTCTCTCTCTCTCACACTAGCATACGAAACAAGGAAGAAGAAGGAGGCAGGGGAGGTGGGAAGGGTGAGGGGGTGGGGAAAGAGGGGAAAAGGAAAGTGAGGCGAGAGTGGGGAGAGGTGGAGAGGAGGAGGAGTGTGCCTGAGGGAGGAGGAGAAGAAGGAAGAAGGAGAGGGGAGAATGGCAGGGAAACGGGGGAGGGTGAGGTGCGGGGAAAGCTACCGACCTCAACCTTAATGCAGGAAGGAAGGAGTAGTTACGCGCATGCTGAACTACCACGCTTACATGCACACCTGCATGCCTCCAATTACCCACAAGCCACACCAGCACAGCTCACCCGCTAGCTCCAAAGCACGAGCTAGTAGCAAGCCACACCAACTGGCCCCCAAATGTGGGCCCCACACGGACCCACACACGAGCCCACAAGCACAATGCCACATGCACAATGCCAACCACGTGGGGACAACCACAGGAACACACAACCAAAAGCCAGTCCACGCCCCCAAGTTCAAAATCACAAAACACACAAACGGGCTTCGGAATAGTAATACCCATCCAAGAATAAATTCATTAAAATGTAAATAATTACAAAATGAATTTACGGGTGTTACACTTGTTGATCGAGGTGGTTGAACTCCTAGGTAGGGTGGTTTACCGTGGTAATGCAGTAGGGTCAGGATTGGGGCCTCGTCGACTTCATATGGTCAGGTCAGTCACTTGTGGCCAGGGTGATACAACAAGTTTTGGTTTAGATTGTGTGTTTGGTTTTTGAGCTAGAACCAAGCTGGTGATCGGTTTATGGTTTTAGCCAAGTTCTAACTTTATTGAGACCTATAGTATTGAGCTAGTTTTTAGCTGTGGGTTGGATATGGTTGAGCTGTGTGCTATTTTGCATTTTGGACTGGATTCTAGTCGAATATTTGTTACTAGAATGAATAAAATAATTTACAAAGATGCATAGAATTTTAAGGAAATGAATGTTTTGAAAAGACATGATTTGTAAATGGGATTCCAGAATTGTAATTTCAGGGGAAATGTACGTGGTTCTGAGACGGTTTTAGCCATGATTCAGTTCTTGATTTGGTTTAGTTGTGACTAAGATTCTTGAAAATACGTAATATGATTCCAAATAAAAAATGAGAATTTCTTTGTAAAGAAAAAAATAGTAACCACAAGAAGGTCCTCAGCGTTTATAATTGCATTTTAACCTTTGACTTTAGTGAAAATTAGGGTTTGGTCCTTGAACTGTTTTGAAACTACTTTTCAATCCTTACTTCTTAAATTTAATTACATTTAAGCCCCACGGACTTGTTTAATGAGTTCTATGAATTCGCAACTCCTTTGATTTGGTTTTGTAAAATGAGACTTAGGTTTTTCATAAGTTTTCATCGTGGTTTTTCTATGGAGGCATACTAGGTGACTTGATGTCACTCACGCGTTTTGTGTCTTGGATTTCAGGTGCAGTCCCGTTCTTGTGCATATAGAGGGTGCCACTAGTCGCATACAATGTTCTGGGTAGTTGTTTAATTTATTTGTTAATTTAGTAGTTATTTTTTAATTATCTAATTAGATAATTTAGGTAGTATTAATGTTGAAATGTGACGCATTGGGGCATTACAATCAGCTAATGAATTGACCAAGTCAGATGAAATCCTGGTTGATGTTGACACCTTCTAGGAGCCCAATTGCATAATTAGTGCCTCCCAAGTACTCGTGGATGATCTTTTTGACTTTTTCTTCAATTGTTACGATCTTTAGTTGAAAATATTTTGTATTTAAAATTATAATTCAAATGTTGAAATCAAATTTGTCTTTGACATTAGGAAACTTATGTAAGTCTATAAAAGGACCTATTTTGTAGATCTATGAGATTATCTTCTACTTTCTAGGCTTAGATTTTTCCTCTCTTGTATTTTGTAAGATTTTTAAGTATTCCTTTAGTGTAATCTTAGTATTAATCAATGAAAGTTTATTTTTCCTTCAATTAAATCTTTTATTTTATGTCCTTTATTTAATCTTGCATTTTCTGTCATCTTCTTGAGTAGCTAAATTTCTAGATCCAAAATTGAGATAAAATTCATGTGAATTGAGATGTTATGATTAAGTTTTATTTTTCTCTTGTGTTTTGTTGCCATGATTATGTAGACTAAATGTGTATTGCATAAATCACTTATCATTTGATAAACTTTGATAAACTAATATTAAATCAATCTTTTTAGCCTATACTTAAGAAAGAATTAATTAGAAGTTATGTATATAATATCAGATCTATAATATTGTGACCATGCCGGTGGAACCCTGCACGACTCTCCTTACCGGGTGCATGGAAGCACACGAGGAGTCCCGCTACGGTTACTGCGAAGATGGTGAATCCGGAGAAGAAGACTAGACTCGGAAACACCACGGAAGGATGGGAAAGCATAAGGAAAGGAGTTACCACCTAGTCTTTTAATAGAAAGACGAAGAAAACCAAGAAGCAAACAAGATGAAGAAAACACGTATGCTCCGTGCCTAATGGATACAATGCACAAATGAAAGCGGGCCAGAGAAAGGGTAAGAATTCTTGTTACGCATGGGGAAGGGGTTAGGCGCCCCCATGCGCCCGAGGAACTCGGTCTTTCTAGGTTTCCTACTTGCCAAATGGTCTAATGGATGTGTGTTTGCTAATTCTGAATGCTCATGCTAAAGACGACTAGAAAACATGCCAAATCAAAGGGAAGAAATGAAATAAAGGGGAAAAAATTAATCTAAGGGACAAATGTAGGCATTGAGAATGCCGTTTTACTGTACGCCCATGGGTGATGAGGAAAATTGTGAAAATCGAGAAATTCTCAGAAAGCATCTCGCAAATCAGTGGAAATTTGAATAAATCCGAGAAAATCAAATTGGGGAAAATAATCTTCATTCGAGACCATGTCGGCATTGTTAAGTCTGTTAATGTACGCCCTCAGGCGATGGAAAGCCAAATCAAATCAAAAAACACGAAAACTGGGAGAAATCTGGGAAATGATGAGAAAACCAAGCTTGAAACGAGCTAGAAATGCGTGCACAATGTAATGAAGAAAATGCGAGAAAATTTGCATGAAACGGTGCAACAAAAATATGCAAAATGCATGTGTGAGTGTAAAAATGCAAATCCCAGGGGCCTTTGTGCAAAAAACCCAAATTCTGAACGAATACTGAAATTCTGAAGCTAAATCATAAAAAATACATAGACAAACACATTTCATGTAATTTTGAAGAAATCTGAGGTCAAATGTGCAAATCTATGCATTTTTGGTCAATTTGGAGATTCCTAGGGGTCAAAATGCAATTTTACCATCAAAGCATGCATTTAATGCAATTCTGTGGAAATTCAGGGTAAAATATGCAAGACAAAATATCCATGTTGAAATCAGAAAGGTTTAGGGGTAATTCAGTAATTTTACCCTAGAAAACATGCATTCAGTATGAAATCTGTAAAGTTTAGGAGCTAAAATGCAATTTAACTAGAGGAATATGCATTCAGAATAATTTCAGAGAAGTTTAGGGTTGTTTATGGAAAAATGTTGGATTAAAATGCATAAAAAGAAACTCTAGGGGTTTTTATTAAACTTTTAAACCTGGAAAATGTTATTAGGAAAACTCAGGGGGCACAATGCAATATTTTCAATTAAAACTTTATCCAAACGATTTAAGAAAAATGTGTAGCTACCTAAAAGTAAGAGAAATGACCTATTTGTAATAAAAAAAGGACCTAAATGTAACAACACAAAAGGTTTAGAAATTTAATCAAAGAAAACTATTTTTTTTTTTATTAAAAAGAAAAGGATCAACGACCGACGATGACGGGAATCTGCCGTCGACGACCATCGGAGATGCCTCTCCAGAGCATCCCAAGGCCTGATTGGAGATCAGAGGGCATGGCAAGCAAGAGGGGAGGAGAAGAAAGGGATCTGACGGTGTGGATGGAGCATCGGACGGCCAGAGGCGACTGTCCATCCCCGTCACCGTCGAGACGACTCTGGTGACGGCGCTGGAGAAGGAGAAGACTCTAGAGGCAGCGGTGCAGCGATTCGAGGCTCCTGGGAGGTCGACGGCGTAGATAGGAAGATTCCCCACTGATCCAGAGGGTGTTGCGATGCGCGGGACTCCCAATCGAGCTCCGACCACATGTCATCTTCTCCGGCGATGGTAACAACTTCTGGTAGCGTTGGGGGGCACTGGGAGAGTGGGATGTCACTCTTGGTGGCTCCGGTGTGTTGGTGGGAAGTCGTGGAGTGATCTTGGATGATCGGAGAGGCGCGGTGGGGTTGGAGGCACGCGTTCAGTCGCGGTGAACAGTCTTCTTCTCCGGCAATGGCGACGTGGCACGACTCCGGCGATCTTCTGGTGGAGGCCTCTACAACGACTGGAACGGGGATTTGAGGGGTGGAGAAGCTAAAGGGAGGTCTAGGGAGGAGAATCCAATGTTCTAGGACCAGGGACAAGCCTTGGACCAGCACCCCCACCTAAGTCGCCGGAAAACGGCGACGACGTGGCCTAGAAGCTCGATTCCAGCCAGGGAAGGCCTCTAGCTTGATTGGAATCGATCGAAGGGGACAAAGGAAGACCTAGGAAAGCATTTTTAACATGAATTGAGGTTAGTAGAGTGTGTACCTGGTCTAGCAGTGTGGTGGATGGTCGGAGCTCGTCGGAGATGGCTGAGAACTCTGGTTTCTCACCTCCACGAGCTTCCTCTCTCTTCCAGGAACTCTCTAGTTGCTCTGGTTGGGAGGAAGAAGGCTTGGAGAGTTCTCCTCTCTCAATTTTTGCAAAAGTGCTTAAAAGTTCATTTTTACTTGCAAAATTGGCTGGTAGTTATGGCTAGAGTGGAAGGTGGTTATGGTGGTTAAGAAGTGGTGGGAAGTGGTTATGTTTATTGGAGAGAAGTGGGAAGTAGTTATGTTTGTTGGAGAGAGGTGGGAAGTAGTTATGTTTGTTCGAGAGAAGTGGGAAGTAGTTGTGTTTGTTTTGGTTGTCACATGAGTTTGTTAGATTAGTTAGTATGTAGTGGAAGTTAGTTAGGTTGTTGAGGTTTTTACTTTAGGGTTTGGGACTTAGCTTATGGTTTAAGGTTTGACTTAGAATTTGACCTAGGTTTTAAGGTATGGTTATGGTTTTGAATTTAATTTAGGTCCTAACTTAGGGTTTAATGTTTGGATTAGGGTTTAACCTCGGTTTCAGGGTTTATTGGTATTTTAGGGTTTTGTTTTGTATTTAGGCTTTTTAGAGCCCAATAAGGGTTTTGTATGGTGCGCCGGTAAGGTGCACTAGACAGGTGCGCTAGTAAGGTGCGCCAAATAGGTGCGCCAGACAGGTGTGCCAGATAGGTGCGCCTACATTGGTGGTTGTTGGAGTGAGGAGTGGCTGTTGGAGTGAGGAGTGGCTGTTGGATTTGGCCTATTTGCAAGCTTATTGGGGTGTCTAAGGATGCCCCTCACTGAGCGAGGTCGGAGGACGAATGGAACAGAGACCGACGCTTAGGGTTGACGAGACACCCACCCCTTTTTACAAGGAAGAGGGATCAGGAGAAGGAGGATCATCGCTCAAAGTTGACGAAGATGCCCTATTCGAGGTTGCAAGAAAGAATCAGTTAATGGCAACCAGCTACTAGTTGGTGGATGTGCCAGAGGTCCCGTCGCCAGAGGTCCCGTCGCCATAGCCAAAGCCAATCATCAGAGAAACCTATACTAATGACAAATACCGACTAGTTGACGACTAATCAACTCCTAAAAGACATGACTGGTTATCACACTTGTCGGAAAAGCATCAGACAAGACTTACGGTGCTTGCCGACCGAAAACTAACTGGTAACGGAAGTCATTAGGGTTGTTCGGGCTACCAACCCAAAGGAGGGATGGAACAAGGAGAGTGGAAAATCCATCGGGCATCCCAGGGATTGCCTGGGTAGTTAGGGATACCAGCCCAAAGGAAGGAGGAATACAGTTTGCTTTGATTCCGTCCACTCGGGGTGGAACCAAAGGCAGAAGGGGGCACTGAGGTTCATCCAAATGAATCGAACCGTAGATGGGAGCATCTAGACTTCGAGCAGTAGTCTAGAAAGATGGAAAAGGGAAGCCTTGAATCCGTCCATCAGGATCGGAATTCAAAGGCGAGGGAGGTGGCACCGAGATTCGTCCTAACGGATCGAATCGCGGATGGGAGCATCTAGACACCAGGCGGCAGTCTTGAAAGATGGAAAAGGGAGGCCTTGAATCCATCCATCAGGAGACACCCCACCCCTTTTTACAAGGAAGAGGGATCAGGAGAAGGAGGATCATCGCTCAAAGTTGATGAAGATGCCCTATCCGAGGTTGCAAGAAAGAATCAGTTAATGGCAACCAGCTACTAGTTGGTGGATGCGCCAGAGGTCCCGTCGCCATAGCCGAAGCCAATCATCAGAGAAACCTATACTAATGACAAATACCGACTAGTTGATGACTAATCAACTCCTAAAAGACATGACTGGTTATCACACTTGTCGGAAAAGCATCAGACAAGACTTACGGTGCTTGCCGACCGAAAACTAACTGGTAACGGAAGTCATCCGGGTTGTTCGGGCTACCAGCCTAAAGGAGGGATGGAACAAGGAGAGTGGAAAATCCATCGGGCATCCCAGGGATTGCCTGGGTAGTTAGGGATACCAGCCCAAAGGAAGGAGGAATACAGTTTGCTTTGATTCCGTCCACTCGGGGTGGAACCAAAGGCAGAAGGGGGCACCGAGGTTCGTCCGAATGAATCGAACCGCAGATGGGAGCATCTAGACTTCGAGAAGCAGTCTAGAAAGATGGAAAAGGGAAGCCTTGAATCCTTCCATCAGGATCAGAATTCAAAGGCGAGAGAGGTGGCACTGAGATTCGTCCTGACGGATTGAATCGCGGATGGGAGCATCTAGACACCGGGCGACAGTCTAGAAAGATGGAAAAGGGAGGCCTTGAATCCATCCATCAGGATCGGAATTCAAAGGTGAAGGAGGTGGCACTAAGACTCGTCCTCATGGATCGAACCATGGATGGGAGCATTTAGACTCCGGGCGGTAGTCTAGAAAGATGGAAAATGGAGGCCTTGAATCCGTCCATCAGGATCGGAATTCAAAGGCGAGGAAGGTGGCACCGAGATTCATCCTAATGGATCGAACCGCGGATGGGAGCTTCTAGACTCTTGGCGGCAGTCTAGAAAGATGGAAAAGGGAGGACTTGAATCCGTCCATTAGGACCGGAATTCAAAGGCGAGGGGGGTGGCACCAAGATTCGTCCTGACGGACCGAACCACGGATGGGAGCATCTAGACTCCGAACAGCAGTTTAGAAAGATGGAAAATGGAGGCCTTGAATCTGTCCATCAGGATCGGAATTCAAAGGCAAGGGAGGTGGCACCGAGATTCGTCCTGACGAACTGAACCGGGGATGGGAGCATCTAGACTCCGGGTGGTAGTCTAGAAAGATGGAAAAGGGAGGCCTTGAATTTTTCCATCAGGATCGGAATTCAAAGGCAAGGGAGGTGGCACCGAGATTCTTCCTGACAGACGAAACCGCAGATGGGAGCATCTAGACTCCAAGCGGCAATCTAGAAAGATGGAAAAGGTAGGCCTTGAATTTGTCCATCAGGATCGGAATTCAAAGGCAAGGGAGGTGGCACCGAGATTCGTCCTAACAGACCAAACCGCGGATGGGAGCATCTAGACTCCAAGCGGCAGTCTAGAAAGATGGAAAAGGGAGGCCTTGAATCTGCCCATCAGGATCGGAATTCAAAGGCGGAAGAGGACCAGATCTTCTGTTTAGCCAAAAGGATTTGCCAAGGAGATCTTATTCAAGTATCAGTGCACCCTGGATCGTCGCTGCTATAGGGGATGTCAGTTGAAACAACGTAGTGTCCTGACACAATTGTCATCTTGTAGGAGCCATTGTGTGATGAATGTCACTTCTCTATAAGAAGGTACACTGACTATCCTTTGGCAGATAATCTGTACCAAGCATTCTCAAAACAGTCCTTCTTTCCACAAAGCAGCTTACATGCCCCTTGTCGAAGACTCTGGTTGACATTCTGTTAGACAACTGATACGTGACCTTCGATCAAAGAGCAGCTGACATGCCCCTGGTCGAAGACTCTAGCTCAGTTACATAGTAAGTTGACATTCTGTTAGGCGCCTAATACGTGACCTTCAACCAAAGAACAGCTGACATGCCCTTGGTCGAAGATTTTGGTTCAATTACACTGTAGTTGGGGCTTTGTTTGTGACTTTTCACCAAAAAGCAGCTAACATGCCCCTGGTTAAAGACTTTGGTTCAATTTCACTGTAGTTGGTCTTTTGTATGTGACTTTTGACCAAAGAGCAGCTGACATGGCCCTGGTATTGAACTGGCTGGACATCACTTGAGGGTTTGGGGTCTTGGAAGCCAGACTGTAACTACATATGTTCCTTGAACCACTGGGGTACTTGAGACCATCACTAGTCGAAGCTAGTGATATATTCATCAAGTGACTGGAAGTATGTACTCCCAACTACTTTCCTGTATTGTACTTGGAAGACAGAAGGAAATGTGGCAACTTAATAGATGCCTTTGATTGGGATTGTAGTCTGCCTCTGACTGGTATGTTTGGGGTGTGTTCTGTTCAACCGTGGTGTTTTGATAGTTCTGTATTTGGCCGCACTACTTTAGGATATCCTCCTGATTGTCTTTGCCAAATTCTGGATTGTTGCGTAGAGTCCACAACCATGTTGTTGTCTCCGTTAATCATTTGAGATGTAGGTTCTGATCAGAGAACAACTGACTTGCCTTTGGCGAACCAAGTAACAGATTGTGTGAGCCCAATTAGAAAGCAGCTGACATGCCCCTAGCATAAAAGGTAAATGATGCTTAAAAGCCAGATCAGGAGACACCAAGGCAAAAAGGATGCTTCTGGCATTGAGTCAGGCTACCCTGGGAAGTGTTGGGCACCACTCGAGGATGTAAAGACTTGAGGATTTGATTGTGATTGTGGATGTACTTTGGATCACTGAAGTGGTCAAGGCTGATTTTGGTTGAGGTCAGAGACACATTCGTTCATTGACTGGAGGCATGTATATTCATCCACTGTCCTAAGCTATGCTCCGATGGCAGGAAGTAATGTGAAATCGTAGTCTGTCCTAGGATGGCCATTCTCTGTTCTGCTACTCACTGTGCCATTGTCTTCTGGCTGCAAACATGTACTTGGCTTTATTACCCTCTGGCGTTCCCCAAATAGTGTTTACCACACCTGAACTATTGCAGAGGAATTGTTGTCACACTGCTGATTATGCAGGTCTGTGTAGCTCATACACTAACTGGTGTCCTCACTGTATATGCACTTTGACTACTAAGGAGATGAAATGTCTTTGGCTAAAAGCACTTGGCAAAAATCCTGTTGAACAAATCCATATGCAAACAACAAGATTCACTGAAGCAAAAGTGTGATGATTATGATTACTGTGTTGGACTCTATTATTGTGAGCAATTTAGTTATTTAAGAATGTCCTGTTGTTTGATCAAGAAGTGCATGCCTTGTGATTTTAGTTGCTTATTCTCTGTATTCACTACTTTGCTTATTCAATGAGTTTGTTATCTGGATCGTTTGCTTGTTTAGTTCAGTTTTTTGTTTGCCCTCAGTTAGGCTGGAAAGTTGTATGCCTGTTAGAGGAGGATGACTCCTTCGACTAAGTTGCCACTACAGAGATTCGCAAGTCATCAGGTGGCTCTCGATAGATAGTGGTGGCACTTGAACATAAGGTTCTGCACCTGCTTTTTCTTTTCGATATCATTGTCTTTTCTTTTACTCCACAATAGACGTGTGGTTTTACTCTAACCTTGTCTTGGAGGTAATAAGTGCCCGATCTATTCAGGAGGCCTTTATTGCAAGAGGGTGGGTCAGTCCCTCAAAGGTGTGATTTTACTGAGCGCATACTCCAACTTCTCTCCAAGGTATGGTAAGGGTAGAGTTACAACGCACGCCTCTCACTCTTGGGCTGACTTTTGTCTTCGCCTTCTGTCTTCTCTATTCTTTTATGCCCTTGCAAATGTATGTTTTCCTTTCTGGCTCACACTCTTAGTCACCCCTAACATTTTATCTCCCTCTTGGATGTACTGGATCCTTGCGAAGCTTGGACATTTCGTCTAGATTTGATGTTTGGTGGCTCCATTGCTAACTTGGTTGTCTAAGTAGTGACAACTGAGGAGGGATAATCCATTCTGACATTGGCGAGCTTTCCAATTTTTCATCATCGGGCAGAAAGTTAATGACAAGCAAACTACCTGTTTTAATTGTTCTTGATGTTTTTTCCTGTTTTGTGTTTTTTATTTTTTTTTCAACTTTTGTGCCTTTTCTATTTTTTTGTGCTTTGATAAATGGTGATGCAAAAAGAAAAACAAAGGGAACAAAGGAAAAAGATACAACTCCAGTCCTTGTTGTTGTTGTTTAGCCGATGCCATTGGGGTTCAAAGTGACTCCTAGCAGTGCCACTCGAAACCAGAATCAAGGCAGGCGTAACTGAGGCCATCAAACCATTATTGGAACTGAGACTGTTCATGTAAATGTTGAATCCGTTGGTGACGTTAGGACTGTATCTCTGTTGGAGTTGACATCTGTTGTGATGGTTGTCTCTTACTTGATGCTGGGTTAGATCGGTGCATGGCAAACTGGCAAACTTTAGGTTAGGCCCCCGCAAAGGAACAAGAACAGGAGTGGCACACATGAGTGTCACCGGACAGAACCGAGAAAAGAAAAGAGGACAAATTAGGCAAATAAGGAACAAGAACAAGAGTGGCATACATATGTGCTGCCAGACAGAAGCAGAGAGAAAACAAGCTAGGAAAAAAAGAGGCCCGATGGATTCCCCAGGAAAAACTGGGAGAAAGAGGAAAACCCCTAAGGTTCCAGTATCCTCGGAGCTTGCAGGATCAAACACGGTAAGGTCGGCTATTCTAGGGTGTGCACGTGTGTGTGTGTGGGCTGCCTCCTGTGTGTTGACGACAATGTTCCCATTGTCAATCAAATCCTAGACAGCATTCCGGAGAGTAAAACACTTGTTTGTCGAATGTCCATGAGTGTGATGAAATTGGCAGAATAAGTTAGCGATATGCCACCTAGGAAGCGAGTCCGATGGTGGATGAACCTCCGGTAGTTGCAGGAATGGCGCAACTTTAGGAAATTGTCGCTCAACGAATCCCCGAGTGGGGTGAAGCCTCTATCCTTATGGCGAGGCCGCCTCTACCGTTGTTGCTTCCCTTGCAGAACTGGCACGACACAACATGTCGGTTCAACGGTGGTGTGTGGATGTGTAATGCGTACTGAACTAGATGCTAGTGAGGATAAGGATATGGATGTCGGTGCTATGCCTCGTGTGTCAACAACAATAGTCCCACTGTCGATCAAAGTCTGTACGACATCCCGCAGAGTGTAGCATTTATCAGTCGAATGCCCGGGGCTCGATGATAATCGCAGTATGTGCTCATGTCGTACCACGGAGGGAGTGGAGTTGGTGGGGGACGCGGATCCAGGAATCTCAAAAGCGACACAACCTAAGGAAAAACAGCGCTCAGCGGCTCACCCAGTGGAGTGTAGTCACTTTCAACGCGACGGCTTCGTTTCTTCTTAGGTTGCTGTTCTTGTTGAGCCGATGCGACGAGATGCACTGGCTTGACAGTGGGAGGTGTGCGCCTAGTGTGCGGTGATGACCTACGTGTTGGGACCTAATCCTGATGTTGAGGTGGGTTCTAAATATGCTGTGTTGTGTGTGGTGTTGAGCGTGAGAGTAACAGCTGCGGCACCGGTATAGCTCCAGGCGACGGACTCGAGAAATACTGTACTCTTGCACAACTAATATGGTTGATCCCTAGGTGACTGTGATGCATGCTGTGACCAATGCAATTGTGGTGTAGGAGGCAGAGCTAACGCCTCCATCGCCGGAGCGGTGTGATGTTGAGGCGATGGTATGGGCGATAATGTAGTGGGGTGAGCCTATAATGCTATAGTGGTTTGCACTGGAACCTCAGAGGTTGAAAGAGGACGACTCTCAATAGGATCAAGAGAAAGAGCCATGCGCTCGAACCCACGGGCCAAAGTTCTCAAGTACTGAGCTTGTTTGGTCGAAGACCCATCAAAAGATAGGTCTGAAGGCAAAAGTGGAACCGGAATGGCCCCTAAAACAGATTAAATCGCAGCTGATTGATCTCCTGAAACAGGAGGGCCCGAGGAATAGGGTGCAGCTGACAGAACTTCTGGGACTTGCGTGGTAGTCACCGCAGTCGAATCAGTGACAAGCCCTAAACTGGCTTGTGTCTGCCACTGTCCCGGAAGAGGAAATAAGGATCCTCCATGATTCCCAAATTGGGACGCACAGAGGGAAGAAGAAATAGTCAAAGTGAGACAAGGAGGTTTTGAGTGTGGAACCCCCTTCAGAACAATAACTGGAGACTTACGGGTCTGCGGGGCCATGGCTAACCGCAAGTGAAATAAAGGAGTTGCGGAAACAAACAAACGCACGATCTCTAAGACGAACTACAGTTAAAAGTGACCAATAGCTCGGAAAAGGCACGAGAAAACAACCACAGGAGGCTGCCCGCGAGGGAGACACCCGAGCTCCTAGCTGAGGATCTCGCAACAAGCTACCTAGGAAAACAAGCAAAAGAAACAGGTATCAGAACCTGAACAATGACGCAAAGACAAATGCGAGTTTTTAAAGTGGCATGCCATGACACATAATGCAGATGAATGTCCTAAAGTGCACTCTCTCACCATGCATGTCCCATATGGGGTTGACCACACAGGACACACTCATGGGTTTTAGGTTTTGACTCTGGTCAGAAAAGTAAGGTTCCAGTTCTAAATCCTGGCCGAAACGCAGGCAGTGAGCGGGTGGTGCGTTGGTGGCCTCGCCTCTTGCAGTAGCATGGAGTTGTACCCTCTACTAGCACCGACACGACCCCAGACAAGGGGGGACAAACTAGCAACACGCCCTACACCAAAGCTATAGAACGGGCTACTAGAATTGTTCTTCGCGGACTGTGGGTGGACTCAGAGGAGAAGATGCATGCTTTCTAAAATGATCATTCATGCAATATGTTTTTATGTCTTTTACTTGCGTTTTATTAAACCATGGGGAATTGTGAGCATTTATCTCTAGTTATGCCTTATTATTTGTTCATATGAGTTTGTGTGTTTTATTTTAACCAGATAGGGAGGCAAACATGTCTCTACTCTCCTAATCATGGCAATTACAAAAAGGGGATAAAACACACAATCATGGCATCTAAAAAGTCAAACAATCAAACAAAAGGCATGAACATGGCATGTGTTGGTGTAATGCTCACGAGTAAGTGAATAAAAGCAAGTATCTCAACAAAAAGCATGAATTAGGTCCTGTGCATGTGCAGTGGCATGGCAATAGTGTAAAAAAGGCACAAAAAGGAATGTGCAGTCAAATATGTACAAGCAAACAAGCACAATGTATATAGGCCAAAGACAAGTAAGGAAACCTAAACGAAAGCTAGAATCTGGTTATCCGCAGCGGAGTCACCAGTTCCTATGACCATGTTGGTGGAACCTTGCACGGCTCTCCTTACCGGGTGCATGGAAGCACACGAGGAGTCCCGCTACGGTCACGGCGAAGATGGTGAATCTGGAGAAGAAGACTAGACTCAGAAACACCAAGGAAGGATGGGAAAGGATAAGGAAAGGAGTCGCCACCTAGTCTTTTAATGGAAAGACGAGAAAAACCAAACACACAAGAAAACCAAGAAGCAAACAAGATGAAGAAAACACGTATGCTCCGTGACTAATAGATATAATGCACAAATGAATGCGGACCAGAGAAAGGGTAAGGATTCTTGTTATGCTTGGGGAAGAGGTTAGACACCCCCGTGCGCCTGAGGAACTTGGTCTTTCTAGGTTTCTTACTTGCCAAATGGTCTAATGGATGTGTGTTTGCCTATTCCAAATGCTCATGCTAAAGACGACTAGAAAACATGCCAAATCAAAGAGAAGAAATGAAATAAAGGGAAAAAAATTAATCTGAGGGAAAAATGTAGGTTTGGATTATGATTTTGAATTTAATTTAGGTCCTAACCTAGGGTTTAATGTTTGGATTAAGGTTTAACCTTGGTTTTAAGGTTTATTGGTATTTTAGGGTTTTGTTTTGTATTTAGGCTTTTTAGAGCCTAATTAGGGTTTTGTATGGTGCGCCAAAAAGGTGCGCCTGTCTTGTGTGCTAAACAGGTGCGCTAGTAAGGTGCGCCTGTCTAGTGCGAAAAACAGGTGCGCCAATAAGGTGCGACTGTCTGGTACGCCAGACAAGTGCGCCAGATAGGTGCACCTGCATTGGTGGCTGTTGGAGTGAGGAGTGGTTGTTGGGTTTGGCTTATTTGCAAGCATATTGGGGTGTCTACAAATATATCATTCAAATATATCATTCGATTTATTTGGCGCTATGTATTTTTATTCTTTAATTGATATTCTACGATGCATTGCATATAATGCATGCTTGTTAAGGTAAAAATCATTTAATTAAACATTATGATTTAACATAAGAGATAGAGTATATTTAATCATGCATTCTCAAACAATGAGATTCGAAATCCTAGGTTTTAATTAAATTGATTGCATCCTAATAATCTAATTTTAGCTTTTAAACATTAACTCTCCTAAATCCTTTCAATAATTGATAGTTAATCTTTATTTTTGAAATCCTTTTTTCTATAGGATCGACCTGTACTTACTGACGTGCTACCATGTATGTCATGTACTTATTGTTAATTAAAATGTACACATCAATTTACTAAGTATAAGTTCGTTATGAGGTTAGGATCTTTTTGTGGGTGGTGGCTCACAGGAAAGTGTATATGGCAATGCATCAGAACAGGTATAGTTAGGCTTTAGATGGAATTATAAATTGCATTTTTTGTGTGTAGAATAGTGGAACTGGAACTCCACCAGATGAAAACGATCGTTTGTTCACATCTTGTCCATTTTTGTTCTACTTCTAGATAGAATTAGGTAGACGTCTATAGCTACCTTGTGCCTATATTCCATCTGGCTACAGAGAAATAAGATTATATTACAACAAGCTTCAGATTCAAATCTTAGAATGGTGGATGATTGCATTAATCTTTTATGTTATTGGAGGACGTTCTTGAGGTTCTTGGATAGACTTTCTAGTTAAGTCTGGGAGAAGTACTAGATTTTCTGGTTAATCTAGGGAGAATTATTTCACTTTAGTTTACGTTCTTTTGGTCACATTAAGTAGTAAGTAGGGGTGTAGTATATGTAAGAATATGCCAATGTTTCTAAAGTGATTTGAAACATTTTTCCACAAACAGATACACCCACCCTTAGTACTAAGATAATAGGAATAAGTTAGCAGGTTGGTTTGTTGCCAAAAAGGCTAACATAAGATTAACCACAAAACATAGTAATTTGAAAGGATTGTCCTAGTTGACCCCATAATGATGGAGTATAGATTTTCAACTATGATTTCATATCATACTAATGTCCCAAAGTATGGATGAAAAAAGTCAATTGGAGAAAACCCATCTCTATTAATAATTGCGCTTTTAAATAAAGGCATCAACTATTTCAAAAAAAAAATAAAGGAATCAGAATTCAAATTAGGGTGTTTTTGGTTGGGAAGAGTTTTAAACCCACTAGTGTTCTATTTCTAGGAGGTAATGTCTAGGAATTGCAAATTCTACAATTGCAATTTACATGTTTGTTTGTAGAAGTTCTACATGAAGGGAGATGGCGAAATAGTTAAAAAAAGAAAAATAAGAAAAGATTAAAAAACAAAAAAAGTTAATGCAATAGGAGATAGAAAGAGACAATGGAAAAAATAAAAACAGAAAAGTAAATACAGTAACTGGTATTCCATCTCATTTTGGAAGAATTATAACTCCTTCAATTTCCATGTCACTAGGAGTCAAACTGACAGTTGACGTCCTTAGTTGTGACCAAATATTTTATTGAGAGGGGATTCCCTCTGACTCGCTGACATTCTAGCTAAAGTCTACAACTAGTAGAGCCGTATGGCACACGGATTCCAAAACTAATGGAATAATCCCTAGGACTTAAATACTTTCTGGTAATCATTCAACAAGAAGGTCATATCTAAATTCCTTACAGAAATCTGTCATAACTCACAACAGATTGTCAAATTCTTAGATCATTGATCTCATGGTCAACCACATGCAAATATGCTAAGATCTCATGAAATGTTTGTGGCAATTCAGTTCTGCTTAGAGATGACAAACAATGACTTATTGTTGTAATAGAACTGGGAATTTATTACAGAAACCTAACTACCTCTCGTCAAAATTCAATTAGATGTTCTTTAATAGGATAACAATATGAGAACTGAGGATCTAAAAGGTCTAGAACATCATGAATATAATGTTTTATAATACAGAAAAAGGAAAAAATACCAAGTTTCCTCAGTCCATTTACTTAGCAGTTAAAAACATTCTCAGGACAATAAATTGACAAGAATATCGTAAACATTCAAAAAAAACTTACTTAGATAAAAAATTCAATCTACATGAAATTTTATCAATCATATCTTCAGTTGAGTTGTATTTTTTCTCAAACGTATCTAAAGAAGACTAATTCATTGTAGACACCTCGAATTTTATAGGTAATATTGGACAAACTCAAGAGAGAGGATATGAGCTATGGAGATGATGGACCCATTTACTTTCTCCAGAAATATCTCAAAAATATTTACCAATCTCCCAAAAACTTTCAGAATTACATAAACATCATCCATCATAACCCATGATTGCCGGTCAGTCTCCAAAAAGGTCGGTCAATGGGCTCAAAGTCTCTTTGACTGATTTTTATTGTGTCAAGCGGTATTTCCATTGGATATTTGTGGCGGGTATTCTCGACGGATGAACTTGGTGGATGTAAGTGGTGAAAATACCTGGCGATGCCCTGTTTCAATGCAAAGGGATACGAACGTCCTTCTTGCCGCTCAATCTCCTGTTTCTCAGTCATCAACGATCAGGATTGATTCGTGGCATGCCCATGGATTTTCAGGGACCATCGTGCCCTTGGTTAAACGTCGAATTCACCAATGGAAGCCCTTGGAACCCATCACTGCCGCTCGTCTCCAGTCGTTACTCATCCATGACCTTGAATCATCCCTGACGCCTATTTAATCCCCTCTGCACCATGTGAGAAGGGGTATCGCCATTATTTCCGTCCAACTAGCTCTAGGCTCCAGCTCTCCAGCTCCAGGCAATCCCAGCTCCAGTTCCGGCATTTCCGGCAATGATCCCCTCTATCGACCCAACTCGAGCATTGAGGAGCTTCCGATGTTCTTCGACGCATCATAGGTAAGCCTCTAACTCTCCTCCATTTCCATTTAAGCCCTGTGTGAGTGTGTGAGTCGTCGGGTGTTGGATTCTAGCACCCGATCCCTCTCCTTCTCCAACGATCACTAAAGCTGACAGTGATGAGGAGCTTCTCCCCTCTGGACATGCTTGGAGTTGGGGGTGAGGATTGTGAGCCTTGCGACCTTCGCAGGCATGACTCGAGGTTTCCCTTCCCTCTTACTCCGTCATCATCGTCTAGATGCTGTGGCTTGTTGGAGTTTTGCCAGCATTGGTAATTCAAGCTAGAGAAAGATAATTTAGTATGTTTTCTTTGTCAAAATCCCTACTTGTGCATCCTCCCTGCCTCCTCTACCTCTCTAGACTCTGGACAGAGCCCACTGACCTCGGACGAGGGTGATCGGTGTTCGTGTCAACGAGGTAGACTGGTGGAAGGAATCGACGATGCTTCCATTGGTTTGAATGCTTAATTTTGTCCTTCCTCTTTCAATCTCGCTTTTCTGACACCTCTTTTCCATTTCCCGTGCCTCCTTAATCCTTTGTGAGGCTTGTCGATGTCCCTTTGCAGTCGGCCAGTGCTTTCGTCGGAAAACTAGGTGGGGGAAGTGATCGAGAATGTCGTCTAGCAATCTGATCGCATGGAGGAGACCCTCTAGATCCAAGCTTACTTCCTAGGTGCCTGAATCCCTCTTCTCTGACTCACCGTGGCTTCGTTGATCTTGACGTCCTTGGTCGAGGCTGGCCGGCGTGTTCTCTGTCAAGATCGACGAGGAACAAAATCCAACAAACCATTTCTCCATCTGAATGTATGTATGAACTCCCCTTGCATTCCTCTTGCTTCTCTAACCAAGCATCAAGCCTTTCGACTCCAACCAGTGAAGATTTCAACCAGAGCTTGCCGTTTGAGCTGGTGAAGGGTCACGTGAATCCCGATGACGGAGAAGGCTGGCAGACAATCTCGGCGAGAGGAGCTGGCGATTATAGGCAATGATTTCTTTAGGCGTTTATAGCTAATGGATTTTGTTGGCAAAAATCATCGACGTGGGGTCCAAAATTCAAACAGATATAAAACCATTTCTTTGTTTCTTGATTTGGCTTTCCTTTGATTTCCTGGTCTCTATTTGACTTCCAGAGTCAGTCTTATTTCATCCTATCCACCCATCGCCTCAGGGCATATATTAATTAGCATAATTTGCCTACATTGTCCTCCCCGAGTCAGATTTAACACTTTTCACATTGTTTCACGTTTTTCTTGGATTTTTTTAGTTTTGTTTTGTGTCAGATTTCTATCACCCAAGGGTGTACATTAACAGGCATGAAAATGCCAACATTGACCGAAATGTGGATTATTTTCCTCTTTTGACTTTTACGAATATTTTATATTTTTCGATGCTTTGCATGAGTTTTCTCTCTAGATGCTTCAGGTTTACTTGATTTTTCCATCGCCTTAAGGTGTACATTAAGTGACATTCTCAATGTCTACATTGTCCTTTTGATTATTTTCCTTACCTTTTTTCCTTTATTCATTTTCTCGCAGAGTTTTTGTGTCAGGTTCTCACATTCATATTAGGCATATGCATTAGAAGTAGACAAGCATGCATACACATAGTTCATGAACAAGAAATTAACCTAGAAAGATAGATTTTTTAGGCGTATGGGGGTGCCCGACACCTTCTCCATGTATAACAAGAATCCTTACTCTTTCTCTGGATCACAGTGATTTGCATGCTACATTCATTAGGCACAGAGCACACATGTGCTCATTTGCATGTTTTTCTTTGCATTTTTATCACATTTGGTTTTCCTTGTCTTTTCATTAAAAGATTAAGTGGCAACTCTTTTTTCTTATCCTTTTATTTTTCCTTTTGTAGTGTTTTCGAGTCTAGTCACCTTCCTCAGAATCACCATTTTCGCCGTGACTATATCGGAATTCCTCGTGTGTCGCACAAGGAGGCATATGGGTCCCACTAGCATGGTCACACCCTTCATTGGAGCATTCGTTCCTATGGAAAAGATACCAGAAGAAAATGAATGCATGAATGGACAAACAGTAGATAATATCAAATAATAATGAATCCGTGATAAATGCATTAATCTTGAAAATGGGATACCTTGTCCAGATGAAAGTGTAGAATCCATGGACAAGCAAACTCTATCACTTGTCCAGAATACCTAATATCAATTGAATAAGTAATATATAATTCACATATAAATTAAAATATATCAAAAATTATTAAAAATTAATAACAAAAATGATTGAATGAAACGTACACAATTAAGACTATGCTCATGATATCAGAAAGTAGAACCCTTTCAAGACGCTTCTGAACTTCCAGAACTGCATATTCAAAACCATAATTCCATCTCTTTGACAAGGCCAATGAGATGGTTTGACTTGTTATAAAATTTTATCGATCAATTATAGAAGATATATGATCTATTCCAGAAACAAGAGATAGATGATCTATTCCAAAAGTATAAACAATAAGTAAAGAACTGTTATATGTAGATAATAAGTAAAATGGAACATCTTATTGTTGAAAACTTTTCTTTTCTTCTAAAAAAAATTTAAAATTGAACAAAAAATATGTCAAATAAGTATATGAAAGGTATGTTCCTTACGCAGTGCTCGAGCTAAAGGAGCTCAGAGACAACATCATAATTAGAGTGAAACACTTTCTTGAAGATCTGTGGCATATCTTCTTCTCAAGGCACATCAATGGATTAAAAAAATTGAAAGAATATTAATTATAAGGAATCTTGGGACATATTACTTACTTCGACTACGGAGATGGACTGGAGCTGTGGTGGAGGAGGACTGAAGGAGGATTGGAGTGCAGTTGAGGAGGATCGAATGAGGATTGGAGTGTAGTGGGGAAGGATTGGAGCTATGGTAGAGGAGGATTAGAGAAGGACTGGAGCTGTAGTAGAGGAGGACCAAAGGAGGACTAGAGTGAGATGGGGGAGGACCAGAGTTGGTGTGGAGGAGGTAGGAGGACTAGAGTGCGATTGGGGGAGGATTGGATGAGGATAGAGCCTTAATTGGGAGGGTAGTCATAGGTGGAGGAGCGAAATCGGGACGGGGCTGCGGTCGAGGGTGGTGTGGTCAGTGATGGAGAAGAGGGAGAGGTAGTAGGGGCAAAGGAGGAAGAAGATGAAGGTAAAGGTGAAGGTGAAGAAGAGAGGATTTGGGGAGGAGGTTGTAGGGATTTGGGGAGAAGTGGATAAAGAATAGAGGTAAAGAGGAAAAAGGCTCGTGTTATAAAATTTCAAGAATATTTAGTGAGGACATGTCCTCACTAATTGCCCTCGCTAAATCCAGAAATTCCAGTAGTGTTGTTTTACAAGGACATTGCGAGGACATGTCCTCACTAAATCCTTGTTATCATGTTGCGAGGATATGTTCTCACGATGTTCTCGTAAATTGTCCTCACTAAATCCAAAAATTCTAGTTGTGTCCACCATTCCATTGTCCATCCCCTTTTGCCAAATACTCATCTCCTACCATCCTTCTTCCGACAATCAGACCAAATCTCCCTAATCTCCTTCTCTCTAGACCAACCACGACTGACAACTTCTTCTTCCTCACTGTAACCATGCCGGCGAGGAGATTCCGCAAATGAATGCGAAATCGGATGGCAAAATCACGTCGAAAAACACAAAACAAATGGAGTCGCCACCTAATCTATTATGGAAGACAAGGAAAACCATATACATGA
>JAMKQA010025976.1:0-26040 GCA_024699735.1 Posidonia australis
GTCGCTATCAGGCAGAGTCCCCATGAAACATTTGGTGAGTATCTAGGACGATGGATCTCCTTGGCTTCACAAGTCAAAGATAGACCCTCCGACGAGGAATCTCTCGAGATTATAATCCAAGGAGCACAGGCAACGGTCGGGGCTCTGCTTAGCATACAACCGGTCACTACTTTTTCGGCACTACTTCAAGCGGGCGCCCATGTTGAGAGCTCACTACGCAGCGGCAGTTTTCCAGCGCTCTCGGCATTCTCCAAACAAGCCACTACCTCACATAGTGGCCCAAGCAGCAGCAACAACAACAACAACACCAATCCACCTAGGAGGCGAGATCCCCCCAAAAACACAGTTTCCTATATCAGATCCCCTACTGCTCTGGTAAATGTCCACCCACCCAGCAACGCCAAGTAGTTTATGCACCCATGCCCACTCCTAGAGCACCGCATGCATCACACATTACCCCCACAGCTACACCAGTGTACCCAGCCCCACCGGCTAGGATGCACCCACCGTTGGCACATCCACAGCCGAAGTGACAATGCCGTGACTAGCGCCACTAAACCCCATTAGTGGTGCCCTTGAGCATGGTATTTCCCAAAGTCGCATCCCTGTTGAGGCTGCCTAAGGTGAGCCCTCTGCCTAATCCACTGCCAGCCTGGTACAACGTCAATGCGTTCTATAATTTCCATCGGGTGATTGGCCACTCGACGGATAATTGCTTGACTCTCAGGGATGCTGTCCAGGATTTGATTGACCAGAGGGTCATAGTGGTTAATACCCAGGCAGCCGGCCCAGCACACTCACCAGTGGCCGCCCCAGCACAGCCGCCACACCCTAGCAATACTCCCAGCATCCTCGGGTTTATCCTCCTACTCACCCATATTCTTTAAATGCCCCTATGTAGTTAGATGCTCGCCCCTCGGTTGTTGTTACTCTGACCCACGCCACGCATCGTGTTCCTTACAAGTATGTCACTGGAATATGTGCAAAAGTAACACGATTGGGCAGAGTATACAAACCCAAAGCATCTAGGCCTAACCACCCAACTTTAACCCCTAACCAATTGCCAGCCCAACCATCTAGGTCACCAACACCTATAATAGCAGCCCCTGTCCAGCTCCAAGCACATTCTCCTCAATTACATATGTCTAGAGTAGCACCACCCAATCCTAGCACTAGTAGCCAACCTTCAGCTGACATCACTGCTCAACTTAAGAAGGTTAAAGCCAATATTTCCATTTGGGATCTAATCTATACATCGGCTGAGCAAAGAGAAGCCTTCCTTAGAGTTTTCCAGGCTGCCCATGTATCCCAGACTATAGATCCTACTACCCTAGAAAACATGGTAGGAATGATAGCGGCGCCTCAAGTTATCTCTTTCTCCAGCCTAGAGTTACCTCCTTCCGGCACCAACCATAATTTCCGTTTGTTCATCACCACACAGTATCAGCGCTTCCGCATCCCTCTCACATTGGTGGACAATGGAGCAGGCTTAAATGTTTGCCCCTTGCGTATAGCAAGTGTAATTGAATTCAAGTCTGAGGACATTACGCTAGCTGTGAAAGGGATGACAACGTTCGATAATACACATCATGATGCGCTTGGGATTTTGATCATTCCATTAACTATAGGCCCTGTTCGCTTTGATGTAGAATTCTACATCGTAGACATCGAACCCTCCTTCAATCTTTTGCTTGGATGCCCTTAGCTTCACAAGCATCAAATCATTCCTTCAACCCTCCATCGTATGATTAAGTTCTGCTGGGATGACAATGTTGTTGTCGTCTTGGCAGAAGATATGGAGAAGGTTGAATTTGTCTCTGCTATAGCCACCCAAACCATCCACTTTGAACCAAAGCCTTCCGATGTTCTTCATCGGGTTAATCGGTTTGAGCTGGTTAATTTCATTCCACCCTAGGAGCATGTCAGCCATTTGGCCACTTCTGGCAACCCCCGTTCGATGGTCGAAAACTTGTGTCGCAACTGGGGATACGAGAAAGGAATCCCTAGGGCGATACGGCTAAGGAACCGCCAAGCCGATCAAGGCGGAATAATGAAGAGAGCACAAAGAATTGGGATACGAGCGTCAGAACCAGCGGAAGAGATCCCTTGTGCTCAGGAAAGTCCCGAAAAATAATTATTTCCCGCGATTTAACTAACTTCACCAATGCAGGCGTATTGAATCCAAACCAGAGTTTGTTCATTGCCTCAATATCATAATCACGAACAGTTTTCAGAAGAATTTTTCCTGAAAACAGTCACTCAAAACCGTCAGCAGTGCATCAGGCAGTAGTAGTGCAAGATCTTGCTCAAAAGGCAAACACAGGGAGCTTGATAGATGACATTTGGAGATCTTCACATTTTTACTCCAACAACAATCAGAGGTGCTCGCAAGAGACTTAGCAGAGCACGACAACATCAGGGAGGCGAAAGCAGTTACCTCGCCACTGCAGCCAGAATCACATGGACCGAGCTTCAACTATGGTCCCCCAAGAATCGAAGAAAGTCTTCACTGGACCAATGGTCGTCACCCATCAGTATCTCCTAACTGAAAGTACTACCAGTGATCATCAGCCACTCCCGAGCCTTGCAAAGCATCCCATTGTGGGTCATGCATCTCCATGTTTCACACTTTAGGATCCCAGTGTTTTAAATTACTGCATCTGGACATCACAAATCGCATCATGTGCATTGTACTTTCCTTTTGTCTGCATTGTAATCATAATATGAACATTGGCATAACTATTACCCGATGAGGAAAATTGGAAGCCCGCCTGCTTAAGACGAGTCCAGTCCTCCTCACGTGTTACTACCCTTGAAACTTAGGATGTGAGGGAGAGATTATTTAGTGAAATGGACAAAATGCACAAATTCCAAGGATCCTATATCTCCAGAGGGAGTAAAAATATTAGGTCAAGAGAGAGTGCAAGGAACAAAGGAAAAATACAGACTTTGGAGCACAAAAGAAATAAGGAGACAGAAGTAGTAGATAGAAGCTAGCTCCACTGAGTGAGGCATATGGGACGACCCTATCCCTACCATATAACTTTGAGTGGAGTCAAAGCATGCACCTATAGATCCTACAAAGGGACTAGCCACCCCTTTAACACAAGGGAGGCAGCAGCCACCCCCTCCGCATAGGTATACATTACCTTCAAGCAAGGATAGGTTAAGTCAGCATGCCTTTGAGGGAGAAAAAGAAATATGAATCCCTAAAAGAGTAGGTGTAGGGCCCCAAGATTTTGGCATGAAGTCCATAATATCTGAAGGAGAGCTACAAATAAACCTAAGTATCTAGGTTAGTGCCACATGAGTCTAGGACAGTTTCACTTCTTATAGCAGGCAATACAGGCTTCCTTGGCGCTGAGGGCATCCAATATCTATTAATCCTGTCTCTGCGTTGCACTTTTTGCATAGCATCTAGTATCTTAAATCAAGCATATTTGTATATCACTTTGCAAGGATTTTGCCCATATTTCAACCAGGGGCATGCTAGCTACATTTTTGAGTCGTAATATGGGCAAATAGGCATTTGCCTAGGCGCATGTTAGTCGCTTTTTGGTTGGAAGAATCTATGACCAGGGGCATGGCAGCTAAATTAGTCTTGGGAACAGTTCTATGAAAATAGGGAAACAAGCACAAGCAAGTCAAGGTGACACTAATACAAGCAAATTTATCATTATAGTCCATCAGTGATACAAAATTTGCTAATCAACTCTCAGTCTCTTTGAGCTACCGGCCCCTGTGAAGCAAGTGCCACTAGGCGGTATCTCACTTATGGGTCATGTCTCCCTTATTTCAGTTTCATATTCCACTGTACAACCAAAGCCCTCAGTAATGGCAAGGTTGGAGGATTGAATGCCAGCACGCGTCATGTGGGCCAACTCTGACGTTGTTACATTGGAGCCAAGAGTATACCTCTTATAATAGTCAGGAATGGGACTTTGCTTAATGGAGTCCTGGTGGAAGTTGAATTGGTGAAGGACTCATACCAGGTGATATTCCACACCACCTGTAAGCCCGGGAAGAACCACTAGCCACATGTCCCCAGCATTAAAAAAGGCAGTAAAAGTCCTTGAGGCTGAGGATATAATGCACCACACTACCGTGTCCTCAGCGAGATTCTGCAATCTGCTGCACAGCCCGTGTACACCTGGAAGTGTTCTTGAATGGTTAATGCGGCTATAAGCTTCAAATGCAAAAGGCCGAGGGCACAGAACTTCCACTCCCATATGAGTAGAAAACCAAACCTGGCAAAACAGGTTACATAGTTAAATAAGCACAGCAAAGTATTCAAATAAAATAGCTTACTTACTTGCACCAGAGTGCCACAACCATAGAAGTGTTGAGAGCGTCTCAATGCCCGATCCAAACCAATATAAGTCTCTGCAAGGAGAATGGGAGCAAGATCAATTTGGCGAGAAGCCATCGCCCAAGCTATTTCTGCTACCTCAACAGCCACAGTCATCCGGCCATGGCTAAAAATAAGCTCCCCAAGGAAATGCATCACAAAACCATGAAGCCACAGGTTGCCTAAAGAGGAACGAGCACTGATAACCTTATCAAAATAATCCAAGCGCAGCATGGTAGTTGATCCATCTTTGCAAATAAGGCTCTTCTCGCAAACACTTCTAGTCAAACCAGTCAGTTGACTCAGAACTGAAGCATAGTTGTCATGGCAAGTGAAGATGGGAGGGGACATGAATGGCGACAGGCCGCATATCCGTCTGACCTCCTCCAAAGTTAGAGTCATTTCTATCTGCCCAAAATGAAATACGTGAAAAGCCGGTTTCCAAAATCGAGCCACAGCACATAGTAGGTGCCAGTTCATCTCTACTTTAGCTACGCTTAATAGGGAGTAGGATATGCCCCAAATCCGCAGTTGTTCACGATCTGCAGTCATTAAAGCATCAATCCAGCTACGTAGAGCATCTGAACAATATTTCGGTGTCACCATGGTGGGATAGCTCTGTGGACACAGATTTGGGCCAGATATGGCAGGAAAGAAGGCAGAACTTGGTATAAATATGAGGCAAACGGAGTAATCCAGCAGAATATGATCTTAATATAAATGCAAATCAAAAAGCATGCTCAAAATAATTTGTCTTGATGTAAATTCGAGATAATATTGCAAAGATGAATTTTGTATATTGCTTTTCCTTCTCATATAGCAAGGCATGAAGAAACCAGTAGGAAAAACAGCAAAAAACATTCACGTACCATTGTAATAGCGTAGCCGGAGTCTAGAAAATATCAAAGAAAAGTGCTACAAAGGAGCTATAAAGATTTGAGGTTGTTTTGCAGAGAGGGCGGCAGTACATCTCGCTGGGAATGCGAGTTTATATAGGGAAGAAGAAAGAGGTCTTAGAAATAAAGGAAAGCAAGCTGACCATTTTTGAGAGGAGCACCAAGGTGGCGCACCTAGGAGGGGCACATAGGCGGCGCACCAAATAGCTGAGAATTTCAGCAACACCTCCCCTAAAATATGGACCTCACTAAGTCGAAGCCACTTTCTTGGACCTGCATTGGAAAATTCATGTAGCATTCGCAAACAATACCCTAAGAAAGGGGCGCATTCCAGAATTGGGATTTGTCATTTCAATAACATTCTTAAGCATGTTTACAATGTTCCAGTGTTAATACAAGGCTTGATTATAGAAAAAGGATAAAAGATGGCTATTCCTAGTCTAACTCCTCCTCGTCGGACGACGCCTCTTGAAAGCTCTTGGCCAAAAGTTGGGCGCCTCGTCGGGTGATCCGACACGACCACTAAGCGACAGCAGCAGCCTAAGAACGAGCAACAGAACTCTGAACCCTCTGTGAAAACTCTGTGTCAGAACGGTCTTCCTCAAAAGCTTCCATAGTGAATTCCCCACTGCTAGCTTCATTCACCTCGTGGGCTGGGAAATCTTGTTGCAATATCAAGAATTGTGTTAGCAGCCAAAATTGATTAAGCAAAATTGCAAGAGCAGAAGAAAGAGAGAAATACCCGAATAATATTGCACCAGCGCAGTTCCGGCAAGTTTACAGATATGTCAGGCATATTTTTGAAAATAGCAATTTACAAAAATAAAAGTCATACCCTCTTCCATCGGATATCAGCATAAAAGGCGCTGAATTGTTCTTCAAAGCCATATAAATTATGACAAATATCTGATTTATGTGAATCATATGCATAGAAGTGTTAAGTAGAAATTATAATCGAATACCTTGGCCCAGTCGGAGAAGTACCACATGCCATGTTGGTTATCCCACACAGCCTCCTTAAATAGGTACGGCTTCCCAACGCACCGGTACCAAGCCAGATAATTTGTATAATTGACTTCCCAAAGGACATGCCTGTCTTGAGAAGCCATAGCTGCCGTATGCCGACTTCTGGCCACAGAACGAGTCGAGGCCGGGTGATCCATATCAGAAGGAGGAGGGGTAGGAATGCAGAACTCATTTAGAAACTGGTGCCTCACGCGCCCCAGCAGAAACATCATGCAATAAAATTTCACCTGCTTGTCCCTCAAAACACGGCCGGAGTTCAGAGGAACCCAATCAAAGCCATCATATCTAGCAAATGGGCGCAGATGAACCTGTTATAGAAAAGGCAAGTATAAGCGATTTAGGCAGTACAGGCTTAAAAGAATTGAAAGCTACAACATAAAAAAAGAAAACTTACATCCCCGAGCTCTACCAGGTCTAGCAGATACCAGTAGGACTCATAACTGTATAACCCTGCAGCAGCCCAATGGTCAGGCTCGACCCAATGGCGGGGAAGCGACAGAAGTTCATCATGAAGGCGGCCGAAGCTATGCCCCCGTTTGATGTGCTCCATAATCCAGTACTAGCAATGGAAGGCAGAGGTTTGATATGAACCAAAAAGACATTTATTTTGCAAATAATGAAAATAAATACTTACAGTCAGCAGAGGGTATAGCCCCACATAGGAGTGGCGCCCAAGCTTGACTACATTGTCCAGCCCACAGATCAGCCAAGTGTAACTGGCGCCAGCCCAGTCGTAGTGATCCAAGCGCTCCAGATTAGTTAAGTACGCTAACCAATCAGCATGAATACAGTACGCAGACGAGTCGCAGAAGATCATTGCCAGTAGATCCAGCATAAAGTGTCGCAACACGAAGTCTGCCTCGTCGGTATCAAGCTCGGGGTGAGGCCAGAACTGGTCCCACTCTCTCAACCACCCCACAGTAATCATGTGTTTCCCCCTAGGTGGCTTTAGAGGAACACAACCCAGGTGTGCAGGAGCAAGGCGTAGGCCATGAGTAGTCTTAGCTATGATCGGCTCGTCGCCGAAGGGGAGGCCTGTCAGCAAGGCCCACTGGTCGGGCAGGATGGTTAGCTCTTTGAATGGGAAGTGAAAGGTGTGCGTCTCGAACCTCCACCTCTCCAACAAAGCTCTGAAGAAGTTGTAGTGACCATGTATGACCACAATGCGTAATAAACCGCCAAATGGAAACCAGTGAAGGAGAAAATCCTACAGAAACTCGGGCAGGCGATGGAAGTGATCGAGCATTGGGGCCCAGTTATATCGCTTTACCCGGTTTGCATCACCAGCCTGGAATATCAAGAGCAGCATTAACATCAAGTCAGAAAGCAAGTTATAATTAAAGCATATCAAAACATGAAATTACCCCAAAGTCGGGTCCCTCGTAGATATGATGGTCGCTCAGCAGCCGCCCCTCGGAATTACCAGAGTCCTGAAAATGCATTTGTTAGACAAAGCACCAGATTTATATACAAATTGTCTTCCAATTTGGGCCAACCTCAATAGGGACAGCCGGAGTCGAGCTGCCAGAGGCACGTGACCTCGAGGAACTACCTCCCCTCCGGGAACGAGAGCTAGACGGCACATCCCATGAGGACTGTGGGGTTCCCTCCTCGGGAGCTAGATCATCCTAAAAAAGGACACATGGAATCCAAGACAAAGTCAAATATTGCATTATAGTCAAAGACAAGATAAAAAGAGGCATGGCATTTAAATAAAGCATTATGGCATATGGTGGTAGAAATACAAGTATAAACAGGCATTCAATTACAGCTCAGTGTTACGTGGAAATGTGCAAATCATGTGGCAATATCGAAATATGCAAAAATGAAACACTCTGGATAAGCTATCAGGTAGGGTTCAACAATTAATTTGAAGTGGACAATTTGTTTCAAAGCAACTTGTGAATAAATTCAAAAACGGCATAGAAGAGCAGCATGGCATTTTATCAAAATGTGTATGGCGTAGAAGCAGCAGTCAAAGCATTACCCAAACCACCACCTTCTTCACAGCCTTTCATCACCACCACTTCAATCCCTACAACACGACCAACCCATTGCCCACCTACCACCAAAACTCACGGCCACCACCACCTTCTTCACAGCCTTCCATCGCCACCATAACCAACCCATCACCATCCATCACCACCACTCCAACCCAAAACCACCACCACGAGGCTAGCTTGTCGTCCTCACAACTCGTTCATCACCGCACCACCATAGCCAACCCACCACCACTGGAATCCACCAAGCCAACCAGCACCCCCGTAACCTCATGGCCGACCCATCTCTAACCCACCTCTACGGCTTGCTCCACTGGCTACCTGCACCATCACTCCAGCCCGCAACCATCTCACGGTCAACCCATCAACACCCGGTGACCAACCCGCGCCTCCACACCATACCCATCACCCTGCAGCCACGAGCCACCGGAATCACCCTGTGCCCGGAGGAACCCATCTTTTTGGCCGCCACAAAAAAACAAGAGGAATGCAAGCACACAAAATGGGAGATCAAGGGGAGGAGGATATACCTCCGCCGGCAAGCCTCTGTCCAGCCAATCCTGAAGAATGCAGTCCATGCTGCCGCCGACCATGCCGCCGCCGCACCTAGCCGCACCTCGTCAACTCGTTGGATCCCCGCACCAGCAGAGGGCACCCCGCTGGTGCACCTCCTACACGCTGCTACCGTGAAGGGATGAGAGGGGTGGAGAGAATGGGAGATGAAGAAAGGAGAGGGAGTGGGTTTTGTATGAAGGGAAGAAATGGGGAAGAAGAGGAAGAGGAATGCCCTTTAAGAGAACAAAAAGAAGAAATTGAAAAGAAAAACTATATGCATGTAAGTGTTGCTTTGGAGATATGAAATCAAGCAAAATAATAGCAGAACCATCGAAAAAGCCAAGCAGCACAAGCACCCTTGTAGTCCCAGTAAGCAGGAAGAAAAGAAGAATGTCCCTTGGTAGTTGTGGCAGTTATCCAATGGGCTCCTTTATGCAAATAATTTAATGCATGAGATCCACAATGCAAATGGCCGTGAAAATTACGTTTCAACCCCTGACACTCTACAGCTTGCCATCAGGAGTAAAATATAAAGTTTCAAGAAGAAGCAAGCTCATGGTCTGTGAAAAGTCACTAGACGGGGTAATTTGCAAAAAACCCTGCCTTTTCGTACTATTGCAAAGTAATCCAAAAGGACGCAGAAAGTAATAAGCGGAGTAGATATTTGCAAGACTTAACCGAATATCAGATATCATCGCCTAATAGCACTACGGCAATCAACAATTGATCATACTGGGCAATTTACAGTAAGGCCCCTTTAGTTTTGGAAAATTGCAAATAAGCCCACACTTTTTACATATCAGAACTTCAACAAGGATATTTCACCCATCAGTGCTACTGTCAGAAAACAAGCAGCCAGCATATTTACAATTTCGCCCTTTGGAGCACCATTGCCATTTTCCTTCCTGGGGGACAATCCAAGGATCATCGTTTCGATTTTTCCGGTTCTCCATCCAAGCGGATGAGATCCTTCTACCTCTTTCTCTTGGATTTTCGCAGGCGCTAGTTCCTGTAACCATGCCAACGACAGCCTCGGGCTTGGCACAGAAGACCAAATGCGCGAGGGTCGGCAAAGTCAAGGCAAAAATAAATTGCATCCCCAACGGAGTCGCCAGTTCCTGTAACCATGCCGGCAACAGCCTCAGGCTTTGCGTGAAAGGCCAAATACGTGAGGATCAGCAAAGTCATGGCAAAAACAATAAAAATAAAAATGTAGGAGTCGCCACCTAGTCTATTAAAATGGAAGACAAGGAAAACCAATTAAAAACATTCAAATCATGCAAAATAAGCCAAATGGAAAAGTAGGTCATAAACCAGAAAATGGGTAAGGATCCCTGTTACGCACGAGGAAGGTGTTAGGCACCCTTGTGCACCCGATAAATCGGTCTTTCTATACGTTTCTCGTTTGCCTAAATGAAATGTCAACATTCCAGCCTTTTCTGTACGCCCGAGGGCGATATGCCATGCCATGCTAAGTGATTAGTGTCTTATGCTAAAATAAGGGTGCATGGTGTGCAGGGTGTGTCCTAATGCTCAAAAGTATCACTCATATAATGGGTCAAACATTGATGCAAAAATATTGCATAAATAAGATCAAGGATCTAAGTACTTTGAGCGATTTTCATCCCTGCTTTACTATATGCCAAATGTGATCTAACATGCATGAAAATGTCTGAAAATAGAGTTGGGTCTTCCTCATTTATCAGGGAAGAAAACTAGAAGAATTTTGAAGTAAATCAATACCAGAAAACATGCAAAAAACCTTGTGAAAAGGTGTTGTGTGTAACAGAAAACAGGCAGGTGTGCCTATATGGTGCGCTAGACTGGTGCTCAGACTGGTGCGCCACCTATGTGCTCCTGTGTGGGCCAGAAAGATGTGCCAAAGAAAATATAGAAATCTATGCAGTGCAATGTCACATATAAATGCATTCCAGAAAATTGTGCATTGCAAAATCCTTTGCAAACTCGGAAAAGATACTTTATAAATCTTGAAAAATACAAGTATGAGAAGATTTATGGACCTTGTGCTCAAGGGCTAATAGCCTCACACAAAATCACACCCTATTCATGCTAAATGCATGCAACAAGGTTCAGCCATGTCTCCTGGATCATAGGTTGATGCATAAGATTCTCCATATTGGAGTAAAGGGCAATCAATCTACCAAAACATAGCCATGGGTTGAAGATACAAAGTGTAAAACAACTTAGAAAATAATATCATATGATGTTGAAATCATACATGCAAAATCAAGAAATATCAGAGAATTAGCACCAAAAGAATCAGACTCAAAGTCATCCGAGAAACCATGCAGATGGGGATGCAAAAGAGGGTAATTTGTTCTCTGACCAGTCTGGTGCACCAGAATGGTGCGCCAGAGTGGTGCTGTAGTTTGATGTGCCATTCTGGTGCTCCAAAATGGTGCACCCCAGAAAATCTGAATCAGACTGCAGTCTGGTTTAGAATCTGGTCCAAATTTCAGAGATAAGTGATCTTTAATAATCCAGATTAGTTTATACAAATGATAAGAGACTAAAAGATGATGAAACAATGACAAATGAATATCTTTTATCATTTAATTCCAAATCATATCAAATCATGGGTTCATGGCTGAAAATGCTTGCATGAGATCCATATGCATAAGAAATAAGTGAATGAATTCAGCAACCATCTGCATATGATGGACATATAAAGAACATATCTACTGCATATTTCCTAGCATGCATGTGCATGAATCATGGTTCCTTGTGTAAAGAAACAGAGAAGAAAGACAGTTTTATAGAAATATCAAAATGCAGATTTTACATATAGATTCTAACATGTTGGGCATCTTATACATAGTGTAATTATCTCATCATGAAACTCTCATGTAAACAACAAGAAAAATCAGATTATATGTGATTTGCATGACATGTTTCATCTAGTGCAGGAATTAAGTAAAAATAAAAGATGGATGGTGGACCTACCTTGTCCAAGGTGTTCCTTCTTGAAAGACCAAAGATAATAGGATCCTTGTTGCCTTGGAAGGGCTAGAGATGCTTCAAAAAACAAGGGAATGCTTGAGAGAAACGAGATTGGGTTGCAGAAATCAGTAGATAGCTTGCTTAAGGTTCTCCAAGAGAGCTAGATAGCATGATCAGGGGCTTTCTAACATCCCAAATGGCTGCCTATGGTGGTCCTTATATAGGAATTCTCAAGGGTAAATCCTATGGAATGCAGGCAGCTTTGTAAACGAGGAGCCTGGCGCAGATTCCAAAGCATATTCGCTGGTGAAGGTTACAGACATGGGAGGTGGAAAGCCAGTAGTCAGCAGCCTGAGAAGTGGCTACGCGCCAGCTTGGTGCACTAGATAGGTGCGCCAGATCGGTGCGCCTCTCTGATCATATGATGGCCTACTGGCCTGCTATAGGTTTATGGTAGGTTTAGCTAATGGTATTAGGTTTGCCACATCCAAAGCAACATTTGGAAAATTTATCTAGTGGCCACCTCAATATCGAGGTGTCTACACTTGCTTTTCCTCATATTTCAGCTTTTTACCATTAGATCAATCAATCTGGTTAAGCTAAATCTCAATTAATCTCTTGCATCTAGACCAGAATCTAAAATCAGGCAACAGTCTAATTCATATTTTCTGGAGTGCACCACAATGGAGCACAAAGGTGGCGCACCTAACCAGAGCACCATCCTGGCGCAACATCCTGGTGCACTAGTCTGGTCAGAGTATAAATCATCATCTTTGCATCATAACCTGCATGCTTTCCTAGGTGTTTTTGTCTTTGATTTTTATGGTGTGTATTCTCTGATATGGCATGTCTTTGCATGCATGATTTCATTCCTGGATGACACTGTTTTAAGTTTTTTTTGCATCTTGCATATTCAGCCAGTTGCTAAAATCTGGTTAGTTGATTGCCCCATGAACTCCTGTTTGGGAGCTTCTTATGCATCAGTCCATGATCCAAATCTAGATTGCATGGCTGAATCTTGTTGTTTTTACATATCATAGGGTTGGTGTGGTCTTGTGTGAGGCATACAACCCTTGAGCACAAGACCCATATTGTGCTTTCATGTTTGGACTTTGATGTATACTCATGTTGCATTCTCTGATGAGTTTGCAAGTTTAAAAGTATTTTTACATTGCATGGCATTCAGGTCTACTGTCGGATCTATGATTTTCTCTGGCACACTTTCTTGGCATTAGTAGAGCACATAGGTGGCACACCAGATTGGAGCACCAATTTGGCGCACCACATAGGCGCACCAGCCTGTTTTCTGTTGCACGTAGTAGCATTTGGCATGATGTTTAGCATGTTTCTTGTTTTGATTTAACTTTGGTTTTCTTTGGTTGTCTTCCTAGATATATCAAGAAGACCCTATTGTATTTTCAGCCCTTTTTATGCATGATAGATCATGTTTTGCATATAGTAAAGCGAGGATGAAAATCACTCGATGTTGTTAGATCTTTTGATCATATCCGTGCAATATCCTTGCACCGATGCTTGACCCATTACATGGGTGACATTTCTAAGCATTAGGACACACCCTACAACCCATACACTCATGTTTAGCGTAAGACACCACTCACATATAGCATGGCATTGCATACCGCCCTCGGGCGTACTAAAAAGGCTGAAAAGCCGACATTTCATATAAGTAAATGAGAAACCCATAGAAAGACAGATTTTTCAGGCACACGAGGGTGCCTAATACCTTCCTCGTGCGTAGCAGGGATCCTTGCACATTTCTAGCTTATGACCTTCTTTTCCATTAGCTTTATTGCATGATTTGAATGTTTTAAATGGTTTTCCTCGTCTTCCGTTTTTAAATAGACTAGGTGGAGACTCCTGCATTTTATCATTATTTTTATTGATTTGCCGTGACTTTGCCGATCCTCGCACATTTGGCCTTCCGCAACAATCCTGAGGTTGTCGCCAACATGGTTACAGGAACTGACGACTCTACTAGGGATAACCTGATCTTGGCTTTTGTTTTGGGTTTCTCGTTTACTTTGACTTCTTTCCTTGCTTGCTTATTTCCTTGCTTTGCTTTGGTTGTCCCTTTTTAAGAGGTGCTTTCTTACATGCATGCCTTTTATATAATGGGTGTTTTCTTTTTACACATTTGCTATGTCACCACTATTGCACATAACCTGCACATGCTTCTGTTTGTCAATTCATATCTGATTTGCATGTTTATTTCCCTTCTTGTATATGCCATGTTTAGGAGATTAGAGACATGCTTTCTCTCCCCTTTTGGTTAATGAAAATATAAAAACCAAAATCAATAAAACATAAGGCAAACTAGTGACAAATTGCAAATTTTCCCCCACTATTTAATAAACTTGCAAGTAAACGACTCAAAGCATACTTTGCATTCATAATATAGGGCATGCATCTTCTCATCTCCTAAGTCTGCTTATACAGTTTGCGATGGACATTTCTCGGTTTCTCATTCTATGGCTTTGGCATGGGATGAAATACCAGTATGTCCCCCATTGTTCGGGGTCATGTCGGTGATAGTAGAGGGTACAGCCTACAGCTTTGGCAGAGGACGAGGCCCCGAACGCACCACCCATTTACTGCCTAAGCTTTGGCTGGGATTTAGAACGGGGACCTTAATCTTTCTAACCTTGAGTCGGAGACCTATTCACCCCTGTGTGAACCCACAGTAGATGGCTTGGTAGGACACCCCTAGATTGTGAGAGAGTGCATGCTAGAAGCATTCATGCATTTGCATCTCATACCACCATAAGCACTGCATCTTTTCTAATTTGTTTGTTTTGTGCATAGAATTCTTGTCAACGTGCGAGTTTCCTTAGCCTAAGATTGAGGTTGTCCTTTCGCTAACACCTGCCGCGACTCGATTCTCGACCACATCTCCTGAGTTATTCGTCACTTTCGACAATAGCTCGTCCTAGGATCCGTCCTCTCATTCCCAGCCGCAGTCCGATCCATACTCGCTTGCGATCCGCCATGGCCCAGCATACCAGCGAACCCCTTTCCCCTACTATTCGGGAGGAGGACCTAGTTTCGGTGTACCCTTCCTTTGTTTCTGTTCCAGTTGTCATTGCTACCTCCACTTTCGCCTTAGCTTCTGGAGGGCCTCCGCCACCCCAGTTTCGTGTCCTATAGCTACCCCAGCTTCGAGACCACCTACTTGATCTTCTACTGTTGTTGGGGCCCCAGTAGTTGAGTCTGTTCCTCCCCAGGGTTATGTTTTTACCAGCCCTCCTCCGACTGTGGCTGTCTCTATAGTAGCCTCCCGCCAGTTTGGACAACTAGGATCTCAACTTCCTGACTCCTCATCCCCTACTTTGCCTCCATCTGTTGGAACCACCGATGATGATCCCATGACCGCGCAGCTACAACACATGTTGGCCCTCGCCCAGCAGTTGCAGGAATTGGCACTGGCGCTCCAGCCCTTCTCAGCTTTTTCCTTCCCGACTCCCAAGTGGCCTTTGCAACAGGCTCTAGGATCACAATTTGCACCGACTGCACCACCCCCACAGTCGTCGCCATCCCTCGTCTCTCCAGCGATAGGGATGTCGACATTGCCTTTTGTAACACCATCATAGCACCCACCACAGCATGCATCTCTCTTATCTGGTGGCCGGCCTTCTAGGCTGGCGGGAGCATAGCCCGCCGTGAGCGTTGTACCCGGGGCCATTCCGGTCCAACAGCTCTTGCTCTCGCATTCTGCACCACCCCATGCATTATCCTCACCCTTGTACCAGACACAAGCCTCATCTTTTGTCCCACAGCACACAACACCCATGCACGGGTACACTGGCCATCCTACCGTAGCACCAAACGGCGGAATGGTGGATCCGGAGGAGCCCATAGGGACGACCCATACAGTGTACACTACTCCCATATCTGTTGCACAATCCACGACTGCAGTAGCTCCAGATGGTCTCCTTGTGAGGGTGAATGATTTGGAGCGCACTCTCCGACAAATGCAAGGCGGGGACCGTCGGTCCTACTAATTTCGGGACCTCTGTTATTTTCTAGTGGCGACTCCCCACCGAACTTCCAAATCCCACAATTCGACAAATACAATGGTAGGGGCTGCCCGATTTCCCACCTCAAGGCCTATTGCAGAGACCTCGCATAGCTTCAAGCTGATGAGAGATTGCTCATCCTCCTGTTCCAGAAGAGTCTTATGGGGCCCGCGTTGAAGTGGTTCACTTCCCTCGACATGGCCACCATCAAGACTTGGGACTACCTCACAAAGGCGTTCCTCAAACAGTATTCCTTTAACCTCGACCTAGTCCCAAAGCACGAGGACTTAGTCGCTATCAAGAAGAGGCCCCAAGAAACATTTGGGGAGTATGTTGGACGTTGGCGGTCTTTGGCTTCGCAGGTCAAAGATAGAGCCTCTGACAAGGAGTCTATTGAGATCGTGATCCAAGGGGCACAGCCAGCAGTCGGGGCTCTGCTTAGCATACAACCAGTTACCACTTTTTTTGCATTTCTTCGAGTTGGTGCCCGTGTTGAGAGTTCACTACGCGGCGGTAGTTTTCCAGCACTCTCTACATTCGCCAAGCAAGCT
Source organism: Posidonia australis (assembly GCA_024699735.1). Classification (NCBI taxonomy): domain Eukaryota; kingdom Viridiplantae; phylum Streptophyta; class Magnoliopsida; order Alismatales; family Posidoniaceae; genus Posidonia; species Posidonia australis. The sequence continues at coordinate 16,372 of JAMKQA010025976.1, forward strand.
ACTTCCTCATATAGTGCTGCTAGCAGTAGCAACAACAACAACAACCATAATGCCAATCTACCCTGGAGGTAGGATCCCTTCAAGGATACAGTTTCTTACATTAGATCCCTTACTGCACCGGCGAATGTCCATCCGCCCCCTCAACATCAATTAGTTTATGCACCCACGCCCACATCTAGAGCACCTCATGCACCACACATCACTCCCACTGCCACTCCAGTTTATCCTACCCCTCAGGTGGTGGTGTGCCCACCATTGGCACATCCGCAGCCATGGTGGCAACGCCGTGATAGATGCCACAATACCCCTTTAGTGGAACCATTGAGCATGGTATTCCCTAAAGTTGCATCCCTCTTGAGGTTGCCTGAGGTGCGCCCGCCTCCAAGTCCACTTCCAGCCTGGTATAACACGAATGTGTTCTGCAATTTCCATCAAGTCGTAGGTCACTCGACGAATAATTGCCTGACACTAAGGAACGCAATCCAAGACTTGATTGACAAGAAGGTCGTTGTGATTAACATAGAGGCAATAGGCCCCGCGCCCACATCAGCAGCTGCACAAGCACCACCAGCACAACCCAATATAGTTAGCCCGTCATTACCTCAGCATTCAGCCCCCGGAGCAGCAGGTCCCTCAGGAGTCAATTCCATCTTTCTTGTTGATTCTATCTCATCTTTTATTTGTCCTATCAATCTTATTCATGATGTCTTTTTCCCCTATTCCATGCCAGTTGCATTTATCCTTCCTCGGTGGTTCCGAGGAATCTTTAGTTTAAGTCATCCTACCATTGAGGCAGTCTCTGCTCTAGCTTCAAACCCTTTGGTTTCTTGTATCGTGTCAACTGATTTGAGCCAGTTAATATCATTCCCGCTCTTAAGTCTATCAGCCTCTTGGCCGTTCACAACAATCCTTGCCTGATGGTCGAAAACTTGTGTCGCAACTGGGGATATGAGAAGGGAACCCCTTGGGAATACGGCTAAGGAACCGCCGAACTGGACAAGGCAGAAGAACAAAGAGCGCACAAGGAATTACGATACGAGCGTCGGAACTAGTGCAAGAGATTGCCTGCGCTAAGGTAAGTCCCCAAAAATGATCATTTCCCGCGATTTAACTAACTTCACCAGTGCAGGTGTTATGAATCCAAACCAGAGTTTGTTTATAGCCACAATGTCACAGTCGCCAACAATTTGGATTTATTCAGAAGATTTTTTCTCAGAGGATGGTCATTCAAAGTCAGAACAGTCGATAGTGCGTCAGGCAGTAGTAGTACAAGATCTTGTTCAGAAGGTAGACTTAGAGAGCCTGATAGATGACACAGTTGGAGATTTGGGCATTCTTATTCCAAGAACAATCAGAAGTGCTCACGGAGGACTTAACAGAGCACAGCAAAATCAGGGAGGGGAAAATAGTTGTTTTGCCACAGCAGTCAGAATCACCAGGACCAAGTTTCAATTATGGTCCTTCAAGAATCGGAGAAAGTTTTCGCTGGACCTAAAAAGTACTACCATCGATCATCGGCCACTCCTGAACCTTGCAGAACATTCCATTATAGGCCATGCATCACTATGTTTCTTGTTTACTGCCTCCGCACATCATATAAATCGTGTCATATGCATTGTACTTTCCTTTTGTTTACATTGTAATCATAATATAAACATTGGCATAACCATTGCCCAATGTGGAAAATCGGGAAGCCAACCTGCTTAGGAAGAGTTTTGATCCACCTCACGTGTTGCTACCTGTGTGACTTAGGGAGTGAGGGAGCCAATATTCTTGGGAAAGTGGACGAAATGTACAAATTCCTAAGGGGCCTATACCTTCAGAGCGAGAATAAATGATAGGATGTGAATGAGTGTGAGCCAATAAAAATATATTCTTTGGAGCACAAAAGAAATAAGAAGATAGAAGTCGAAGATAGAAGCTGGCTCCAATGAGAGAGGCATGCAAGACGACTCTATCCCTATCACATAACTTGGAGAAGAGTCGAACCATACACCTACCAAGCCCATATTTGCAAAGAGACTTGCCACCCCTTAAGTTAAACTGAAGAAAGCAGCCGCCCCACAGCCTAGGTGTTTATTACCTCCAAGCAGGGATAGGGTTGGTCAACATGCCTTTGAGGGAGTAAAAGAAAAATGAATTATTGAAAAAGGTAGGCGTAGGGCCCTAGGAGTTTGGCATGGAGTCCATTTTATCCCGAAAGCCCATTGGTTGAGTGAGAGCCACCATAAACCCAAGGATCAAGGTAGCACCAAGTGAGTTGAGGACATTTTAGTTCCTTGTAGCAGGCAATGAAGGCTTCCTCGGTGCAGAGGGCATATCTTTTATCAACCATGCATAAATCTTGCTTCCATCTTATGAGTTCTGCATAAATCATTTGGTATTTAGCATTGGAGAGTTCACCACTTTCGCACTTTGCATTGCTTTGCAAGGCGTTTGCCCGCATTCCAACCAGGGGCATGCTAGCTGCCTTTTGAGTTGGAATTTTGGCAAAAAGGGATCTTCAGCCAAGGGTATGTTAACAGTTCTTTGGTTGGAGTTAGGTCTTTGACTAGGGCATGCTAGCTGCCTTTCTAAGTCAAAAAGATCGTAGTGACAGTACTACTTTTGACAGCATGCAGATGAGGCTTCTCGCAAGCACATCAGGATAAGCCTATCAGTTCACAGAAGCATAGCTGTCATGGCATATGACATTGGCTGGTGGCATGAATGGCAACAGCCTGCAAACTTATCAGACTTCTTCCAAGACGAAAGCAAGCTCTGTCTGTCGAAAGTGAAATGCATAAAAAGTGGGTTTCCAGAATCTAGCCACAATGCATACCAAGTGCTAGTTCACTTCAATCATGGCAATATGCAACAACGTGGATGGTATACTTCGAACCCGCAGATGTTCACGATCCTCAGCAATCAGTGCACCAATCAATGTTTGCAGAACATCATAACAGTGCTTCGGTGTCACCATGGTTAGATGCCCAGGCGAGTATGATTTGGTAATTATGGTAGTTACCCAGTGAGCCCCATCATATACCAGCAATGCAAGCAGTTTCATTCCCAAGGTCAAAAGTGCAGAATGGTCACAAAAATTACGTTTTGACCCTCCGCAACTTGCACTTCAAATGCAAAAGGCAAACTGTCAAGAGAATAAGTGCACAAGTCTTCAAGAATTCACCAAATGGGTAACTTGTAGAATAGCCCACAAAGGGTGCGAAAATCACATTTGAGCAGAAACTTGCAAGCACTCAGCGGAATTTCAAATATCAGCAGCACAGTAGCAATACAACCATCGGAGCTTTGCCATATCAGGCTAATTTGCAATAAGGCCCCTCCAGTTTCAGAAAATTGCAGATATGCGCCATCCTTTTGGGAAATTTGCAAACAAAGTCAATTCAGATCGGCACTCTAGCAAGGTCCCTTCAAAGGATATTGCACATGCATCTCAGCAAGAACTCTGGTTTTCGTGCCATAGAGCCAACAGCGAGCACAATTGCAGCTTTGCCCTGCACAGTTGAGTCAACTTCCTTCCTAGGGGACAATCTAAGGATCATCGCTTTTTCCTTTTCGAATTCTCATTTCTGGGTGGATGAGATTCTTCTATCCCTTCTTTTTCGGATTTCAACAGGCACGAAATCCTTTTGTTTGACCTTTGACTGGGCAGTCAAGGTCATTTGCTTTGCTTTCCTTAGATTTTCGCTGACGCGAAATCCTTTTGTTGGACCTCTGACCGGGCGGACAAGGTCCTTTTCTTTGCTTTCCTCGGATTTTCGCAGGGGCGAGATCCTTTTGTTTGACCTTTGACCGGGCGGTCACGGTCCTTTCCTTTGCTTTCCTTGGATTTTTGCGGGCGCGAAATCTTTTTGTTTGACATTTGACCGGGCGATCAAGGTCCTTTCCTTAGCTTTCCTTGGATTTTTCCAGGCGCGAAATCCTTTTGTTTGATCTTTGATCGGGCGGTCGAGGTCATTTCCTTTCTTTTCCTTTTCCTCACAGGCACGAGATCCTTTTCCTTGGCTTCTGACTTGGCGGTCAGAGTCGATCGTTGGCCGAGCAGCCAAGGTCATTTCTTTTCTTTTTCCTCGCGGGCGCGACATCCTCTTCTTTGGCTTCTGACCGTGCGATCGGAGTCGACCATCGACCGGGCGGTCAAGGTCATTTCCTGATCCTTTTCTTTGGCTTCTGATCGGGCGGTCAGAGTTTGCCTTCGACTGGGCGGTCGTGGTCATTTCCTTATCCTTTTCTTTGGCTTCTAACTGGGCAGTCATAGTCAACCTTTGACCGAGTGGTCAAGGTCCATATCCTTCTCCTTGGATCTTCGCAAGCACGAAATCCAGCTGTTGACCTTTTGAACGGGCGGTCAAGATCATATCCTATTCCTTGGATGTTCGCGGGCGTGGAATTCAACTGTTTGACCATTTGACCAAGCGGTCAAGGTCCTTTTCATTGGATTTTCGCGGGCGCAAAATCCAACTGTTGTCCTTTTGACCGGGTGGTCAATGTCATATCCTGTTCCTTGGATTTTCGCGGGCACGAAATCCAGCTGTTTGACCTTTTGACTGGGAGTTAAGGTCTTTTTCCTTGGATTTTCACGGACGTAAAATCCAGCTATTGACCTTTTGACCGGGCGGTCAAGGTATTATTCCTTTCCTTGGATTTTCGCAAGTGCGAAATCCAGCTGTTTGACCTTTTGACCGGGCGGTCAAGGTCTAATCCGTTTCCTTGGATTTTCGCGGGCATGAAATCTAGTTGTTTGACCTTTTGAGCAGGCGGTCAAGGTCCTCTTCCTTTGGATTTTCACGAGTGCGAAATCCAATTGTTTGACCTTTTGACTAGGTGGTCAAGGTCCTTTTCTTTCCTTTTCTTTTGTGTTTTTGCGAGTGCGAAATCCCTTTGCTTGCGCTCGGTCCGTGCGGACAGGGCCCTCTTTCTTGTTTGACAATTGCTATGTTTGTCATGCCCCTTTTCTTTGGGCTGGTATCCCCAACTACTCAGTTGACAACCGTCAAGCTGTCAGGTATTCGGGTTGACAAGACTTGGTCAGCATGTCATATCCCGCCTCTTCAGGTAGATAACCTCAATAATCCGGTTGATGAGTCCGACAACTTATCATTTTCCTATCAGTGGTTCCCTCTATGCGTAGGATTTCTTTGTTTTTGCCTTATTACTTCAGCATTGGCATCAACATTGCATTCACTTACAAGCACCCATTCTCGTGTTTACAATGTTAGCATCAGCATTTCATTTTACTCTCAAGATCAGCTCCTACTTTTGTTTTCTTTGCACTGGCATCACATTTCTAGCATTTAGATCAGCAATCACATGCATTTTGCATTTTCATTTGGCAACAAGTCATGACTTTTGGTGCATGCACCGAATAATTGACATAATGCCTACAGTAAACACCATTCCTCCACAACCTTAAAATTGGGGTATCTTATCAACCCTGAGCATCAATCTCGGTTCCCTTCTTCCCTCGACCTCGCTCAGGGAGGGGCATCTGTAGACACCCCGATTTTGAGGTGGCTCATAGGTAAACTCTCTAGATGTTGCTTTGGATGCAGCAAGCTCAACCACTTTTGAATCCTACTCAACCTTTTAACTAGCTAGAGATCATTGCATAAACCGACCACAAGCCCATAGCAAGCCCATGGCCCAATTGGCAATTCAGATAGCTAGTGGAGAGCACCAATGTGGAGCACTTGATTGGAGCACCAAGAAGGAGCACTAAAGTGGTGCAACTAGCTGGAGCACCAAGGTGGCGCACCTAGCTGGAGCACCAAGGTGGCACACCAATGTGGAGCACCATCCTGGCGCACCAAGCTGGCGCATAGCCACTTTTCAGAGTGCTGGCTGCTAGCTTTCCATCTCCCGTGCTTGTAACCCTCACCCGCGGATATTCCTTGCGAATCTATGCCAGGCTCTTCGTTTGTGAGACTATCTGCATCCCATGGGAGTTACCCTTGTCGAACTCTATAAAAAGACCTCCATTGGCAACCTTTGGAAACACTTGGCAACTCATCACTCTTTGGTTAAGCCATTCACTTACTACCAGCAACCCTCTCTCGTTTCCTGAAGATATCCTTGCATTCCAGAGCATTCTCATCCCATCCAAAGCAACAAGGAAATATTATCTTGAGCCTTCAAGGAGGAAACACCATAAGCAAGGTAAGATCCTTACTCCTCTTTCACTTATCCTTTCATTTAAGCTCTAGATATTACACCATATAAAAGAATGTAAAAACTTGATAGATGATCTGTTAGTAAGTTGTTTTCATATGATGAGATGATTGCACCATGTATAAGATGCTCTGTATGTTAAAATCTGCATCATATGATCTCTGTAAGTTGTTTTCATCTCTGTTTTTATATAAGGAATCATGATTTGTGCAAATACTTGCTATGAAATGAGCTGTAAATATATTCTTTATATGTTCACCATTTGCATATGATTGTTAAGTTCACTAGCTCATTGCATGCTCATTAGAATCTACAATGCAATATTTCAGCCCTTAACCCATGATCTCGCATGATTTTAAAATAAATGATAAAAGGACTTTCATTGCTTGCTTTTCAACATATTTCAGTTTTTTACCATTTGATCAATCAATCTGGTTAAGATAAATCTCAATTAATCTCTTACATCTGCACCAGAATCTAAAATCAGACAACAGTCTGATTCAGATTTTCTGGAGTGCACCACACTGGAGCACCAAGGTGGCGCACCATGGTGGTGCACCTAACCAAAGCACCATCCTGGTGCACTAGTCTGGTCAGAGTATAAATCATCATCATTGCATCATAACCTGCATGCTTTCCCAAGTGTTTTCGACTTTGATTTTTATGGTGTGTATTCTCTGATATGGCATGTCTTTGCATGCATGATTTCAGTCTTGGATGACACTGTTTTAAGTCTTTTTTGCATCTTGCATATTCAGCCAGTTGTTGGAATCTGGTGAGTTGATTGCCCCATGAACTCCTGTTTGGGAGGTTCTTATACATCAGTCCATGATCCAGATCTGGATAGCATGGCTGAATCTTCTTGTTTTTACTTAGCATAGGGTTGGTGTGGTCTTGTGTGAGGCATACAGCCCTTGAGCACAACACCCATATTGTGCTTTCATGTTCGGACTTTGATGTATACTCATGTTGCATTCTCTGATGAGTTTGCAAGTTTACAAGTTTTTTTACATTGCATGGCATTCTGGTTTACTTTCGGATCTATGATTTTCTTTGGCACACTTTCCTGGCATCAGTAGAGTACATAGGTGGCGCATCAGACTGGAGCACCAGTCTGGCGCAACACACAGGCGCACCGGCCTGTTTTTTGTTGCACGCAATAGCATTTGGCATGATGTGTAGCATGTTTCTTGTTTTGATTTGCTTTTGGTTTTCTCTGGTTGTCTTCCTAGATATATCAGGAAGACCCTATTCTATTTTCAGCCCTTTTTATGCATGATAAATCATGTTTTGCATATAGTAATGCGAGGATGAAAATCACTCGATGTTGTTAGATCTTTTGATCATATCCATGCAATATCCTTGCACTGGTGCTTGACCCATTACACGGGTGACATTTATGAGCATTAGGACACACCCTACAGCCCATACACTCATGCTTAGCGTAAGGCACTACTCACATATAGCATGGCATTGCATACTGCCCTCGGGCATACAGAAATGGCTAAAAAGTCGACATTTCATATAAGTAAATGAGAAACCCATAGAAAGACTGATTTTTCGAGCGCATGAGGGTGCCTAATACCTTCCTCGTGCGTAACAGGGATCCTTGCCCATTTCTAGTTTATGACCTTCTTTTCCATTGGCTTTATTGCATGATTTGAATGTTTTAAACGGTTTTCCTCGTCTTCCGTTTTTAAATAGACTAGGTGGCGACACCTGCATTTTATCATTATTTTTTTTGATTTGTGGTGACTTTGCCGATCCTCGTGCATTTGGTCTTCTGCACCAATCCCGAGGCTATCGTCGGCATGGTTACATTGCCAGAAATGCTACCATAAATTCACAATAAATTCTAGGAATGTAAATTTACCTAGATTTCATGCAATTCTAGTTTTTTCTACCATTTTTCATGCATGGAGTGAGGTGCATACCATTTTTCAGTTTGAAAAAACTAATTTCTTCTTGGAGTTCTTTTATAACTTCCATATGGTTGCATGTGCTTGTTGCTGGTCCCCTTCTTCTCTGAAATAGTTACACATCATAAAACAAATACTAGTATTGGCAAAGTATCAAGCATAATAATGTTATCATGTAACAATAACATGTTAGAAATAATTGTTACAATAACATAATAGTATTTTCAGTATTAATGTGATTGAACCTCAATCTATTGAAATATTACTATTTCTATTACTATTATTGAATCTGTAAATACTAGTAAGTTATTGTTACTATTATTGAATTCTGCTATCAGTGATAGTGTTACTAAAACAATAAAATAATTGAAATAGATTTCAAATTTCAAAATGACTTAATGTGGTACCACTTATCATGGCCCTTGGAGAACATCTTTGTTCCATGTTTCATCATCATCTGATTCATCATCCTATCAATATTTCTTTGTTAGATGTTTGAAAGATACATAGCTAATATTTAGATGTTAGATTGATTGTAGACATTTATACCAAAACGTCAGCTTGTTTCCTATTGGAAGTAAGCTTTGTTGGTGTCCCCTTTGCTATCTTGGCATATTTCTTGTACATTAGAATTGTTGTGGGCTTGGTTGGCACTATAGAGATGTTTTTGTCAAAAGCCCAGACCTACAATTTGTATCAAATTGTTTTAGGAATGTAATGTGTTGAAATGTGTAGTAAAGAAAAAAAATATAAACAGAAGTTAAGTTAGTAATTAAACATACCAAATGTGCCCATGCGCATCCTAAGCAATACGACTTTAGGTTGTCCAAGCTGTTTATTATTACCTCCAATGTGTAAAGTGGCTAGTTGTAGCTTAGAATTCTATCCAAGCCATCTAAATAATGAAGCATCCAATTGGGAAATCCACGGCTAGAATCTAGGATTAGGAACATTGTACACCTTAAAATTCATTGTGCCTATAAGTAAGTATGATTAATGAATTTTGATTATGAACAGGCATTACTGACATGCAGTCCTTATTTTATGAGCTTCGTGCATGATGTTTGGACTTTGTCTTAGCTTTAGGCCTGGATTTCTATTTTGGGCTGCAAAACTTACTAGTCTCAGGGGTTGGTGCTATGGGCCAGCCTTGTGGGTTGGGACTATGTGTTGGTGTCATGAATTTTCCAAGCATAAAACCTGACATCATCCATGATGCATTCCCTAGACTACCTATGACCATGCCGGTGGAACCCCTAGGCGATTCACCAAACCTACTCCGGTGTGCAGAAATACACTGGGAAATCCGATACAGTCATGGCGAAAATGGTGAATCCGGAGGAAGAGACAAGACTCGGAAACACCAAAGGGAAGACAAAAAGGATAATGAAAGGAGTCACCACCTAGTCTTTTAATGAAAAGACGAGGAAAACCAAGAAAACACAAAAAAAGGCAGAAAGTAAACAAGATGCAAAGATGCATGTGTGATCCGTGCCTAATGGATAATGCAAGATGAATGCGGGCCAAAGAAAGGGTAAGGATTCTGGTTACACATGGGGAAGGGGTTAGGCACCCCCAT
>JAMKQA010025977.1:0-13045 GCA_024699735.1 Posidonia australis
TTTCATGGTTTACATTAATTGGATAATCGGGTCTAGGTGTTATAGTGACACAAAGAGAGTCTACCTCATCCTCAATGTGGGCCAATAATGTGGAGGGAGTCACTACTAAGGATGAATGCAACATGGGTGATGACAACATTAAAGGAGTTGACCTCATCCTCGATAGTGTCAAGGGAAAATGCAACGTGGATGATGACAACAACATGGAGGGAGTCGACCTCATTCTTGTTGGCATCAAGGGCAATGGCGGCAAGGAGTCGACCTCAATCCTTGACAGCATTGAGGGTGGACATGGCATAGGTGGCGACGACACAAAGAGCATGGGAGGAGAGGTAGGTAGTGATGATGGGATAGGAGTGTGGGAGGTAGGAGAGTAAGGAGGTGGATTAGGTGGTAGATCTCAAAAGTTAAGGTTAAAAAGAGAGTAAAGGAGTTGTGGTAAGAGTTAGTGGAAATAGGAGAGGTAGATATAAATTTTTTTTATAAGCGTAGGTTGGTTATTTTAGATCTTTATGTATATAAAAATGGGAATCAATGATATATATTGTAGATAATATTTTCTGAATTACAATGATATTTATGGATATCACATGTATTTTCCATTCAAAAAATATCACATGTTGGACACTTGGGTTGGGAATGGACTTTGTGGACTTGGGCCGCAATAGTACCACAATCAGTCCAACCCTACTCCAGTCCGGAAAAAAAATATTCTGCCTATTTTCACCTGCTTGAAGCATTAGCAAATCCTTCCCTCATTTGTTCAGTCTGCTTATCCAATAAAGGTTGAGGATAATGCTTCCAAGGAAATTTGAAAGAAAAAGAAAATGCCATAGCACAGCAGTTCACTATAACAACGCACACGGAAAATTACATTATGCCACAACATATGATCAAAATTGCTCTTGATCAGTTACGCCACCTAATCAAGACGCCAACCAGACAAGCATGGTAGACATTACACTACGTGTAGATCACACAGAGGGAATTAAGACGATGAAGTCATGTTCACGGATTGTAGAAGGAAGAGCCACACTTGCACTTCCATCCCTCTGGTTCATAGTTCGCGTATTGCACATCCAAGTGGTCGGCAATTGCTGGCCCTTGTATTGCAGCACAAGGCATGCATTGTCCACACTTGTGGTCACAGCTCGGAGGCCTCGAGCCCACTGCGTTCAGCATATGTTCATCTCCTTCATCCACTGACCTCTTTCCATGCACAACAACCTTAAAAAAAAAAAAAAAAAAAAAAAACCAAAACCACGTCTACGTATTAGTCATAAATGTTTGCATCAAGTTTTTAATTTATCAGTATGCCTGTGTTGAGTCAACCTGATTAGTGTTTATGAAGTTCTGTGTGTTTTGTCCTGGGAGAGAAAAAAAGAGAGCATGAATATCAGCATCACCAGCACCAGAAGAAGAAGAAGAAGAAGAAGAATGAATAAGCTAATTACCTTGAGCGTTTGAAGTACTTTTTGCAGCAGATACCCAACTTGGTATCCGCAGTATGAAGAGCAGCAGCAGAATTTGCCACCTCAGATTGCTTTCTCTTTTGCAGCTCATCGTAATCGTTTGTGAAACAAATAAAAAGGAAGACAAGGAAAAAGGAAGACAAGGGTGGGATTGAAGTTGAAGGGAACCACTTTCAGGAGGAGGGAATGGGAAGGATGATTATATCATATGCAAATGCAAGTTCCAAATTACGTACAGATATCTGTCAGATCATTATCTAATGTTATTGCTTCTTTATTGTTTTTGTTGGCTTTTGAAAGAAGAAGAGGGAGATCTTGCTTCAAGTGCAAGAGACTCTTCTTCCAAACACTCATGAATCAATCACGTCAGTTTGACAACTCACTTGGCAGCCCATATGATTGATAAATAATAATCCATTTTTCTGACATTAATTAATTTCGTTTCTGTAATCACAAGCAAGCTTCTCAGTCCAAATGTCACAAGTCATGTATCTATTAAATTTCTACCATTTGAGGTGATCTTGAGGAGACGAAGGCAGCACCTATATTAGGGCATGAGCAGTGAGCCTACTACTGCAATGTCAAGGCCTTCTTGACTGCAGAGCCACAATAGAAGGTACACTTCCAGGAATAGGGAAAGAAAACCCAATGCCAATAAGTTGCTTGAGAAGTCATTCTCAAGAAACAAAATGAGGAGTTACTTGAGAAGTCATGGATACCTGAGGCAAAAACAGTAACTGAAAGCTACCCATCAGGTAACAGGAAGTGAACAATTAGTCAGTAATTTATGGAGCTTTTCTGGTAGCACTTTTGCTTGGGAAATTCTACTTAAATGAAAAATGCAGGTTTTCAATTTTGCTTTGAATCATGCTGTGCCAACATGACACGTTAATCAGTTGTGTTTTCACTTGATGGCTAGATGTTGTTGTTTTGCTCTTCGTGAAAGGCATTCTTCCAAAAAGATGCACACAATTTGAGGGCTGTCCACGGCACCACGTATCTGATTGTCAAAGTCATGCAGATAGGCCTTCCTGTAGATGTCCTAGACGGCAAAAAACCGTAGGTTGTTTCGGGGTTTATGGGACTCTGGCGGGGGTGACTGGAGCTGGGGAGAGGAAATTCACGTCCTAATCTTTTGTTGCATAGAGGGACGTAAGAAGAAGAATTCGCTTGTTGGGCTCTGATGTTGATTTTCGTTGGTCTCTTCTATTTTAAGGCTACCTTCTGGTACCTTGGACTGCTTCTCTTGTTTCCTTGATCAGTGCTATGACTAATGTAAAAAAAAAGAGAGCAGATTTTTACTTGAATATCTTTAAAAACATAGTGAATAATTAGGATATTTTCTTAAAATAGTTAATTATTTATATACCCTCGTAAAGATCAACCTTGTGCTTATATTATCCATCCACTAGTTTATCGTTATCACTTACCACCAAAGATATCCTTCCACATGTACTTAAGATGTTTTGTTTCAATCTTCATTTCTAATGAGTTGTTGCAAGGCTTATTTTTTAATATGTTTTTATTTGTGTCATTATTTTTAGCAATATCTAGAAATGTCTGTTGAGGATAAAAGTTATTTATCTAAGAGTAGCTCCACCAATGATGAAGAAGAGGATGAACTTTTTGAGGAATAAGGAGTTGGAGAATATATTTCTATCTACTTTGGTAACATGTGTACATTATTATATTGGCCAATCTCTTAGGAGGGCCATTGTACACAATGCTCCTTCAATGGGCAATCAAATTTGTCCAAACTGGACATCCTATAGAGTTTGTTTTGATTCATGTAGAGTACTCCTACAGTGCAACGTTAGAGTGTTTAGAGAATCTAGTCTTTCAAGAGATGGTTGGTACGTCTCCATTGAGGAACAAGTTAGGATTTTCTTAATAGGTTATATGAGACTTACCTAATGTCATTATGTCATTGATCTAGATACAAAAGCACTCTTCTGAAGTGTATCTCTATAGTAATCACCTTTGCTCCTATAGAGAGAGTTTTCTTAAGGCAAGAGAACTCGAAGAATTAGTTTGTGATTCTAAGTTGAAACCCTAGAGGGATGTCTCTTATATAACACACTCCATAGTTGTGTTATAATATCCTTTATATACCATTTAATCTAATTTGTCTCACAATTAGGTTAACTCACTAATTAAGTTAGTTAAATCACATAAGTTGAATATTTGGACTTAGGTCCATTAATCTTCCACTTGACTTATCTAACGTACTTTATACTAAACAAAACCTTATGTGGAGCGATCACTTTTCGATTGCTTAAAAAAACATATTAACCTTCATTCAAGAATAACAACCTTAATAGATACTAATCATAGTGTAGTACATTGTCAAAATGTATGTCCCTTCCATGTACTAAGATATCTAGGATTGGAGTTACAATTAAACACTTTACGTGGTAATCAATACTTTATGAATAAGCTTACAAATGTCATGACAATAAAATTAAAGTTTATTCTCTTTGATTTATCCAATGATAAAACAATAATTTAATAAACAAAATAAGAACTACTCAATAGAGATCATTAAAACAAGTGTGATATCACATAATACTTCAACGTCAAAAGCAAAACCTCAAAAGAACTGACTAAATCCATCTTAAACACATATTCACTGTAGGTACCAGGAGGAAGTACCTTTGTAAGATAATCAACTAGTATTGAATCAGTTCTAACATGCTCAATAGATACCAAATTATCTCAAATTCTCACCTTTACAATCAAGAACTTGACTTTCATATGCTTGCATGTACTAGAGCTCTTGTTATTATTAGAGAATTTAATTGTCATCTTATTATCATGATATATCCTTATGATACATTACGATAAATATCCTTATGAATTTAACTATTCTCTCATTTACAATCAGTTCATGTGGTTGTTCTTGAGTCAATGTGATTACCTCCGAAGTATTGTTCATTGGAACAATAAGTTGTAAATACGCCTCAAACTCTTGAGTAAGATAGACATTATTATTCTCAAAAACCTGATTGGGAACAATAACAACTTCTTGATATTCCTAAAAAATGTAATCCCTAATGATACTCCCACTAATACAATCATTCTCTAAGAAGATAGCTCTATAAGTTTCAACTATTCTTGTAGTATATGTAGGATAGCAAAATCTGTAGCCTCTCGACCTCTCTAGGTAACCAATGAAGTATCCACTGATTGTCCTTGAATCCAAAGATTTCTCATGTGGGTTATCAATTTTAGCTTCAACTGGACATCCCTAAAGATGCATGTAAACTAAATAGTGTTTCCTATTGATCTATAACTCATAAGAAGTTTTATGTACAAATTTAATAGGAACTTTATTTAAAATATGCATTGTTGTCTTTAAAGCTTCACCCTCACATTGAAACTGGTAAAGTCGAGTAATTGATCATAGCCCTAACCATTTCTTTAAACGTTATATTTTAACTTTTGATAACCCCATTCATGTTGGGTTTGCCTAGTATTGTGTACTAAGGTACTACGCCATTACCCTTAGGAAACTATTCAAATGGTCCTGGCATCTGTCCCATCTCAATTTGTTTGCCATAGTACTCACCTCCTCTATCTGATCTGACTACCTTAATAGGTTTTCTTGATTGTTTCTCTACTTCTAATTTGAAATCCTTAAACGCCTAAGAGATTTTAGAATTTTCATGAATGAGGTAAAGATACATATACCTAGAATAGTCGTCAATATAAGTAACAATGTATTTCTAGCTTGTAAAACATAGGCTAAAGGATCCACAAACATCTATATAAATCAAATCAAATGTAGCTTGACATTTTGTGGCATATTTCTTGTATGTTTTGGTTGTTTTGGAACTTTATACAATCAACATAAGTTTCAAAATAAGTGAAATCAAATGATGTCAAACGACCATCTTTCATCAATCATTCCAATCTCATTTGGGATATATGTCTCAATCTTATATGCCACAAAATACTTGATGTGTCAAATACCTTATTCCTCTTATTAGTACTATAGACACCCTGATTTCGAGGTGACTCATTGATAAGGCTCCAATTGTTGCTTTGGATGTAACTGATCCTTGAACCAACCCCAAACCCATAGCAAGCCTGTAGCCCAATTAGAAATCTAGACAAGTAGGGAAGAGCACATAGCTAACACACCTACCTAGCACACTTAGCTAGTACACTTAGCTAGCACACTTCCCTAGCACACCAAGCTAGAACACCTCCCTAGAACACCTAGCTAGCACACTTCCCTAGCACACATAAGTGGCGCATATTGTCGGCGCACCAACCTGGCGCACACCACTTCGCAGGTTGCGGGCTGCTGGCTTTCCACCTCCCATGGTTGTTACTTTTAGCAACGAATATGCCATGGAATCTTCCAGGCTTTTCGTCTACGAGGCTCTCTCCATTCCCATAAGTTACCCATGAGAAAATCCTATATAAGGACCCCCATAGGTAGTGTGACCATGCCGACCCGAGGGAGGCAGGAAGGAGGATCACAGGCATGCCAGGATGGCGAAGGTGCAAGGAAAGGAAAAAAAGCAAGAAAAGGGAGTCGCCACCTAGTCTTTTAATGGAAAGATGAGGAAAACCAAGAAGAACCTTATGAAAATCAAGAGGAAAGACAATATGCTCAGTGAATGCGTGCTCCGTGCGAAATGGATGATGCAGGATGAATGCGAGCCAGAGAAAGGGTAAGGATTCTGGTTACGCATGGGGAAGGGGTTAGGCACCCACATACGCCTGAGAAAACTCGGTCTTTCTAGGCTTCCTACTGTCTAAGGTCTGCTAAAATGTGTGTGTAGACACCCCGATTTTGAGGTGTCCTAGAGATGAGTATCCTTATGTTGCTTTGGATGTGATCAACTCTTAAACCAAGCCCCAAACCTATTAGCAAGCCAGAGCCCTAATCAGAGAATTTTGTGAGCTGAGTTGGCGCACCAACCAAGCACACCTCATAGGCGCACCTTGTAGGCGCACCATCCAGGCGCACATCACTGGCTCACCAAGCAGGCGCCCAGCCTTTTCCAGGCTGTGACTGCAGACCTTCCATCTTCTTGGCTGTTACCCTTGCAAACGAATGTGCCAACAAATATTCGAGGCTTTCCGTTTGCAAGTCCCTTCGTTTCTCATGAGTTACCCATCCATAGATCCCTATAAAAGGACCTCCATAGGCAACCATTTGAAAACAACCTTTTTGGGAGAGAATTCCTGTGCTGAAATCTGAGCAACAGATCTGCACTGAGCAAGTTTTTACACGAGTTCCTCCTTCCACCCAATAATCTATACTCGTGTTCTGGAGCTCTTCCTTGCATCCTAAAGCACCCTTGGTCCTTCCAAAGCAACAAGGATCTTCTTATTTCTTATATTTCAAGAAGGAAACATCATAAGAGGTAGGCTTTGTACCGCCTTCTTTTCTTTTGAATGTAATTTTAGAAATGTGGTAGAACATGCTTAAAAACCATGATATATGATGTTTTACTCCATGATTCATGAAATCTTGTGTTAAGCATGCTTGCTAGCTCCTCAAGCTAAATAATCTCCATGCTAGTCTTTGTTTATATCTAGCATAAGTTTGCACAAATTGTCATCCTTTATCATGTTTTACACATAAAATGTTGCTATGCATCTATATGCTCTCTCACATAGAAGCATGCTTTCATATGTCATGATTAGCACATATCCATGTTTTTTTTGGCAATTTGCATGTTTTCATTCATGCATAAATCCATCAATTTGGTTCAGTTTTAATGCATGACTTACATGGTGTTTCTCGATCTTATGCACTCACATCATGTTTTCAGTACCTAATCATAGCATGTGTATCGTTATGTTAGCATAAATCCTTGTCCATTGGCAGTTCTGGGTTGGGTTCTGGATCAGTAGCAGTCTGAACCAAAAGCTGGGTGCACCAATCTGGCGCACATTCCAGGCGCACCAGACTGGCGCACCTAACCAAAGCACCAGTCTGACGCACCTAACCAAAGCACCAGTCTGGCGCAAGCACCTGCTGCACAGACAGGTCAGAGGGCATTGTGCATGCATATTTTCATGGTTTTCTAGATGGCTTTCAGTGTGATTTTTGTTTTAATGATTCTCTCGTATTCCATGATTCTGCCCGATCGCTTTTGCTATGGTTTTATGGGTTTTGCTATGTTTTCTTTATCTATCCATGCCACTCTGGTAGGCTGCATTCTGCACGCTTTGTCCCATACGGAAAGCTTGTGCTTCAGCCCATAATCCAGAGACTTGGATGATCTGGTTTTCCTCACATTAGTTGCATAGGTGTGACCTTGTGTGAGGCTATTTGCCCTTGAACATAGGGTTCACCAATACTTGCATTTGAATCATGATTTGTTTTCCTCGAGTCTTTACAGTTTTCCCGAATGCATTTCCAGAGATTTTAGCTTTCCTGAATGCATCCTTATAAGGTTTGGCCTCGCATATTTGCCCTGTTTTGACTCTGCACCTTTTTGGCCCACCTAGGAGCACATAGGTGGCGCACCAGATTGTCTCGCCAATCTGGCGCACCAAACCAGCACACTGCCTTGTTTTCTACATACAGCATGCTTTCTTATGATCCTTGTCATGCTTTCTCGATTTGCTTTTCTTCTGGATTTTCCCTGGTTTTTCTCCTGGATTTACTAGGAAGGCACACACTGTTCTTTTTACTGTTTTATGTGTTTTAACTTGTACTTGCATTTGCATATACAGCGATGATGATAAATCACTCAGAATGATACAACTTTGATTATGCTTATCCAATATCTTTGCATTATACACTTGACCCAGGATAAAAGAGTGATATTTCTAAGCATAGGACACACCCCGCACATCATGCACCTATTAGCGTAAGACACCTAGCATGGCATGGCATATCGCCCTCGGGCGTATAGCAAGAGGCTGAAAAGCCAACATTTCATTGGAGAAATCATAGAAGACCGATTTTATCGGGCGTACGAGGCTAAAAAGACCGATTTTTGGTTTTCGCAGACCTGTCC
Organism: Posidonia australis; assembly: GCA_024699735.1. Lineage (NCBI taxonomy): Eukaryota > Viridiplantae > Streptophyta > Magnoliopsida > Alismatales > Posidoniaceae > Posidonia > Posidonia australis. The sequence goes on from JAMKQA010025977.1 coordinate 8,462, forward strand.
TTATTGTTTTGCATGATTTTTCATGTTTATGGTTTTCCTCGTCTTCCATAATAGACTAAGTGGCGACTCCTGCATTTTTGCATTTTTGTTTGTTTTTTCGACGTGATTTTGCCAGCTGTTTCGCATTATTTTGCGATCCTCCTTGCCGTCATGGTTACAGCGTGCTTGCTTATTCTACATGCTTATGTATGATAATGATGAAATCATGCCAAAATCAAAGTAAAAAGAAGTCAAATGGGGAAAAGAAAAGTTATTCCGTGGGTCTAATGTAGGCATGGTTAATGCCACTTTACTGTACGCCCATGGGCGATAAAAAAAATCGTGAAAATCATGAAATTCTCGAAAAGCGTCTCGTAAAACAGCGAAAATCCGAGAAAATCAAAAAGGGGAAAACAATCCTTGTTTCGGGACCATGTCAGCTTTGTAATCCTTTTACTGTACGCCCTCGGGTGATGGAAAACCAAAACAAATGGAAAATCACGGCAAACCGAGGGAATCACGGAAAGCGAGGAGAAAACTAAACTCGGGACATAGCTAAAAAGCGTGCTCCAAGCTAGGAAGAAAATACGGAAAGAAACCGTGCAGAAAGATGTGAAAAATATGCAAAATGCAAGTGCGTGTGTGAATTCAGAGAATGCAGGGGGTTTTCTGCAAAAAGCCCAAATCCGATGAAAATTGGAGTCGAAAAGCCCAAAATCATTGGAAAACACTTAGAGAATCACATTCCATGCATGTATGCCAAATCTGGGGTCAAACAGGCATTCCTAGTGCAAAGAAAGTCCTCTAAGGGTTAAAATGCAATTTACCCACTAATGCATGCAATGTATGTCAATTTTGCACAAAATCAGGATAAAAATGCAATAAAATGTCTCAGAAAATTTTCAGGGGCAAAACAGTCATTTTATCCCTAAAAACAGCAATTCAGAACAGTTTAAACAAAGTATAGGGGTTAAACTGCAAAATTCCCAGCAAACACAGCAATCAGAGATGTTTTTTTTAACAAGTTCAGGGGTTTTTATGCAATTAACTAGCAGAAATATGCTTCTGGAAAGTTATTTAAGAAGTTCAGGGAGTTTCATGCAATTTTCACAGCAAAAACATGCTTCTGGAAACATTTAGAATAAATCCAAGGACTCTTGTGCAAATAAACCACAAAAATGAACATTTTGGAAGCTATCAGGAAAATGCAAAGACTTAAATGCAATTAACCCAGCAAAAATATGCATTCAGAAACATTTTTGAAAGTATGAGAGCTTTTATGCTATTTTTACAAAGGAAATGAACTGTCAGACTAGTTTTAAGAAAGCTCAGGGGTCTAAATGCAATTTTCACAGAAAACAAAACTTTCAGAAAGTTTAAAAAAAAGGACAAGGTCCCTTTAGCAAAACATATGAGAGAAAGCAAGTTTCAAAAACTCTGAGGGCTTATGCTAAAGTTTTAAACACTGAAAACATTATTTCAAAAGTCCAGGGGAAAGTATGTAATATTTTCAGTTAAAACTATATTCGAAACATTTTTGAAAAATGATGAATGGACCTAGATGTAATAAAAAGACCTAATTGTAATTCTGAAAGGACCTAAATGTAATGAAAATAAAGTTTCTGCATTTTATTTTAAAAACAAAAGTTTTTAATTCTTTGTTAAAGATGGGGCACGGCGGCCACCGACGACAGAGACCATCGCCGCCGACTGCTGGAGAAGCACAAACGAGGCCCCCTAGTGGTCTAATCTTAGATCAGATTGTACTGGAAGCAAGAGGGGGGCAAGGCTAAGAGATCCAACGGAGTGGATCCCCAAACCAACGGCGGGAATTCTCCTCCCACCTCACTCATCGTCGGTCTACTTCGGCGACGGTGACGAGTTACCTGGAAGCGCTCGAGGCGTCGGCACGGTGAACGGAAGGTCCTGCGGGCATGAGGGAGCGGAGCTGGTTCTTTTCCCCATCCAGGAGCGCAAGGAAGGTGTTGCAGGTGCATCCCGGAGGTCGACGGCGAAGCTCCTCGGTAGGGAAGGGTCGTGCGAGATGTCCAGCGGTCGCAGAGACTCTTCAACTGCTCAGGTGGATCGAGCTTGGTTGGGTAAAGCTCCTGGAGTGCTTGGATGACCACAGGGCGGTGCGGAACGGCGGGAGGCGAGCGGATAGTTGGAGCTCCGGTCGTCTTCCTCGGTGGCGGCGTCCGCGAGCGCAGCTTCTGGAGATCCTCGCGAAGGCGACTGGAGGCTTCGGAATGGCTAGGCAAGACTCGGTGAGGTCGAGGGAGGAGAAGAGAAGATGCTAGAGGTGTCGGGGTTCCAGGAAATCTCCTGGATTGCCCTCCCCCCCCACCTCTGTCGCCGGAATTGGTGACGGTGGGGCACGGCGAGGCGTCGTAGACCTAGGGATCACGCTGGATCCCTAGGAAACACTCCAGAAATGAGGTTGAAGGATTGGAGAGTACAAATCAAACAATTAAGAGGTCCAGAGGCATGTACCTGGCTGAGAACACCTCGTCGGAGCTCTAGAGCGGCGGCCTTCCTCCTCCGCGACAGCTTCTCCTTCGCACTCCTCTCATCCCCGCTCCTCGCTCTCTTAGAATTCGCTCCTCTCTCTGGATTGTGGTGGCAAAAAAACTCTCAAAAAATCTGCATCTAGTCCCCGTTTATAGCCGCCGGAACCCATTGCTTCCAACTGCAACAGCCTCGAACCAGCTCTAACAACCCACTTCTTCTCACAACAGAACTAACCGCTCTTCTAAGAACTCTACCAGGAGCTCAACGGCTGCTCCCCAGCTGTCTCCCTGATCACCGACAAGAGATCAACGATGGCCAACTCCGGCGAGGGCTGATCCGACGGCCTGAGCCACCTGACCTAGTGAGGGAGCATTGGGCTCGACCTGGCTGCTGGATCAGGAGCCAATTCCGTGGCTGGTGGAGCTCAATTGGCTGGAGAGATTGGGTTTAGCGAGAAAATGAAGATGGTTGAAGAAGTTTAAATAATTTGGCATGAACTTTGGTCAAAAATGAAAAAATGCAAATTTGCTTGAATTTAATGAATTTGAGTGAATGGGCTTGATTTAGGGAATGTAGGTGGAGTAATTTTAGAATCTAGGATTCAAGCCGGACTCAGTCAGGTTTAGTGGGCCTGAACGGGCTTCATGGGCCTGATTAAGGCTGAATGGGTCCAAAAGGGCTAGATGGACTCAAAAGACTTCCATGAGGTCAAATAGGCTTGAAATAGTGTAGTGGGCCCAAACGGGCTCAAACAGGGTTTAGTGGGGATAAGTGGGCCTAAGTGGGCCTTCATGGGCCCAATTGGGTTTCCATGAATCAAATGGCCTAGGTTAAGGGATTTGAGCTCAGCCACCAGACCCAACCTGCAAAACTAGTAAAAATTGGGGTGTCTATAGATGCCCCTCCCTGAGTGATGTCGGAGGTCGAGTAGATCAGAGACCGATGCTCAGGGTTGACAAGGACACCCCTCGTAGGTCCATAAGCAAGGGTAATCCACAGGTAATCAACCATTAACCAGAAGACATACCAAAAGTCCGCACCAGAGATTCTGTCACCGCGACTGAGGCCACACGGATGAGTAGAACGACGCTCCAATGAGGCGACAACCAAACAGCTCCAAAGGGGCACGACCTGCAACGCACCAGCTAGGAGAAACACTAGATAGGACTCACGGTGCCTGTCGACCGGGAAGCGACTGATCACGGCAATCATCTGGGTAGTTTAGGCTACCAGCCCAGAAAGAGGATGAAAGAAAAAAAAAAAGTGGGGAATCCATCAGGCAACATAGGGATTGCCTGGGTAGTTCGGGATACCAACCCAGGGAAAAGATGAATAGAGAGAATGCCTTGGGTCCGTCCGATCGGATAGTGTAGACACCCCGATTTTGAGGTAACCCGGAGATGAGTATCCTTATGTTGCTTTGGATGTGATCAGCCCTTTAAACCAAGCCCCAAACCTATTAGCAAGCTAGAGCCCCAATCAGAGATTCTGCGAGCTGAGTTGGCGCACCGACCAGGCGCACCTCATAGGTGCACCTTGTAGGCGCACCTTCCAGGCGCACATTCCAGGCGCACCAAGCAAGCGACCAGCCGTTTCCAGACCATGACTATTGACCTTCCATCTTCCGGTTGTTACCTTTGCCAACGAATGTGCTCGAGAATATTCGAGCCTCTTCGTCTGCGAGGCCCTCCAGCTTCCATGAGTCACCCCTCTCATAGATCCCTATAAATAGAGAACCAATTGCAACCATGAGAGGGACACCCCAAAAACAACCCAACACACCCTTTGGTGGAGAGAAAGTCCCATTCTGCAGAAAATCTGCTACTAAGCACGAGATCATCCCTTTGTCTAGCGACCCATACCTGTGTTTTAGAGCTTGTCCTTGCATCCTAGAGCGCCCCGGGTCCTTCCAAAGCAACAAGGATCTTCTCTTTTCTTATATTTCAAGAGGGAAACATTGCAAGAGGTAGGCTTTCTACCACCTCCTTTTCTTTTGAATACTATTTTAGAAATAAGATATAACATGCTTAAAATACATGAGGTTTTGCTTTATGATTCATGAAAACTTGTATTAAACATGTTTACTAGTCTCAT